>VZRZ01005788.1:148117-160966 GCA_013398175.1 Climacteris rufus
CCGGCCCGCCCGCTCCCGCCCCGGCGCGCCGCGGGTGCCCGGGGACGTCTCGCTTCATCTGTCACCAGCTCTGTTCGCCTGCCCAGCTGTCAAAACACGGGGTGTCTTTTTCATTCCAGCTCACAAAGTACCAAAGGGGAAAGGGGCTTTAATGCCTGTGTTTGGACACAAGCAATTATCCCTAATTATTGTTTTTCTTTTGAGCCTGCCCGTCCTGCTGGAGAGCCAGCAGATGAGCATGCCCTAATCCTCCCCAGTCGGTTGATCTCAGTGGGTTTTGCGGGACAAACCGGGCGAGAAGTCTTCGTAGCTTTCATCTCGATGTGAGTTTTGAACTGATTGAAACTCATTGCGATGGAAGAATTAACCTCGGAGCCCAGGCTTTCAATGGCCCCTGATAAGAGATTATACGTGTTGATGGCAAGCTTTTCTTGGCAAAATGTTTTCAAAGGACTCGGAGCTGTTAAATCAAAGCCCTATTGAATTGCTGGTAGGCCCCTTAGAGCTCTCCCTCCTTCTTCATTCCCCGGTACTGTGTGTTGGTAATTACTGGCAGGGGTGGGAGAAGGAAAACAGAAAATCCCTTTGGAGATACGCACACATGCGCACAAGGGTGATGAGCAACATTGGGAGAGAACTACGAGGAGAACAGAGGAAAATTTCTTAATTCTACGGAGGATAATTCCATAAACAGTCAGGCCAGCGCAAGAGTGATCCTTTTCTGCTGCAACCTCCTGTCATATGTGTGCTCCTTCATTTTGTGAGGTTGCAATAGCATTTGAGGGACTCATGCTTACATGTTATTTCTTCAATAATTCACCCTCTCATATGTATGTAAAAGAATGAGGATATAGGGAAATCACAGAAAAGCTAGAAGCTACGATATTTCGCTACAAGTTTGTGTGGGCATAAGAAAAACTAGGTAATATTTAAGAACACCAGAAATATTGATGAGATCTCTTTAAAGGAGAGGTGCTTATGCTTCAAGTTTGCTTCTTCTTCACCTGTCCAAAGTGTCCTGGACTCTGGAATTACACATCTTGGTAAAGTATCACCATATTTATGAAATCTAGGTCATAAATTGTTGAATAGTTTCCCTTCCACTGTTCTCTAGAACGGAGAAAAAGCCTGCATGCAAAACTGAAAGCTGTCAGCTTCCACCACTCTTACGACTTAGGGAATCTTTGTTTGATGCTTCCTAGCTTTTACAAAATAATGTGTGTTTGTTCAGAGGCAATTCTGGGATAATGGATGTGATTCTTATTTTAGCTGTGAAAGACTAAGGTCTAGCAGGAGAAAATGTTTGAGGAAATAGAGGAGGAGATACACATTTTCCATCAAAAAGTCAATCCACTTCAAGAAAAATACTGACAAGGCACCCACTGAAAAAAGCGTTGAGCTGGAGAAAGAAATTTGCTGGCAGGCAAGGAGAAAAGTTTGGATGGGCCAAATCTTGTTTATTTACTACATAAGACCCTTGGACAGTGTTATTAAAATAATGTGCCAATTGGATGGTGAGAGAAAGAAAACATTGATATGCAAGACCAGAAACATATGAATAAAAGAATTTTAGGAGTGCTACTGACAGTAAAATATTACCTTCTCCAGTATGTTCGCCTGCAGTGGTAATGAAGAGTCAGTGGAAGCAGTGGCCATATGTAGATAGACAAACAGCTTGTGGATAAGATACCTGGAAACTGCCTTAGAGGGAAGAGATCAGCATGGCCAGGAGCTGGAGTGCTGTACACCCAGACAACAACCTATGGAGACATTACAGCCAGCTGCCTCAGCTGATGCTTCAGCTGAAGGAGGAGGCCTAGATTCAGAGCTGTTCAAAGTGTATGCTGCAGGCTGGTAATCACACTACCCAGACTGTCAGTTTTTAAAATTCACTGCTTATAATATTTGCTTTTTCTCTCCAATAATGCTGCATGTATTTGAAACTCTATGTTCAAAGTCTTTGCATGTGAGGGAATATTTTTTATTTGGAGTGCTCTACTGCATACTGCTCTACTGTACACTTTGCCTTCCCAGCTCCTGACTCAAGCTCTAGCCAAAGTAATTTACTGAAACCTTCATGACCTCGACCTCAGCCCTTTTTAATGCCTGTAAGTGTTTACCAGAGTACAAACATGCAATTTTTTTTTCTCCATTTAGAAGCTTAAGCTATAATAGTTAAAATATTATGATTAAACTGCAATTGCCTGTGCAACTGCCTAACATTAAATTGCCACAAAAATACAAATTGTTTGGATTCCCTTCAGCTTGTATTTTATTGTGGAAATTTCTTGCCAGTAGATCTTTCAGTGGGAGTCTTGATAGTGATTGGAAAATAGTTTTTCAAGTTGAAGATTTGTAGGGCTTTTTTTCTTTCTTTGTTCACTTTTGTCAAACAGTATCTCAACAACAACTGGAATTACAAAATGAACATTTAGGCATATTCTGTTCTTACTATTGACTGGGCCTATGAGTATTGTGGAGATTCTGGGAAGAATAATAATATCTTTACTTGTTTTTGTTGTTTGAATGTTCTGCCAAGGGATCCTAGAGAGTTCATAGGCTGTGCAAGATCTCAGAGAACCTATACATTGCAAAGGGTTTCTTCTTTGGTGAAGTGCATAAATTTTCACTAAACTGTTGCAAAGCTTGTAGGGAAGAATGTACTTGAAGAGTTTCTACTATCCATAGAAACAGACAAATGCAATGTGGATTTTACAACAACTGTAGGATGAAAGAAACCTGTAACAGAATAGAACACAAACCTGTAATAGAATAGACAGAGTAGTTGTAAAAATATTTGGCAACTCTAAAGAGACATCTGTGGCCAAAACTCTGTCACTGCTATTTCAGAAGTGCAAGTCCCAAATAGTTAAGAAGTTTGCCACCTAAAATAATGTGTCCAGTCTGTAAAGTTAAAGGTCTGGTTTCAGCCCCAAATACTTTAAACTTTATGTACTCAGTGAGAAGCAGCACTTGGATTCAAAAAGCAGATGGTGGTAATGTGGTATAACAGCAACACTTTTCTTAGCAGGTGCAGCACACCATCTCTCAGCCATGGTCACACACCAACATCCCAGACAGATGTAGTCTCTTTCACCAAAGGGGAAAGACCAACATTATCTAATACAATAGTAGAGCTTCTGAGGTTCTTGGGGTCAGGAAGGTATTTTGAGTCAGTAACTTCCACAGTCTTGAGGTACTGGAAGAGTTTTGACTCTAAAAGCACCAAATTTGTGATATTAAAGTAAGTAACTTTTCCAGTTGTAGTCCTCCATCCCATTCATACCAGGTCTTCCAGTGTCTCAGCTCTCACTCTTCAAACTCAGCAAAAGAGTCTGTTCCCTAGAACAAGGAGGCCACATTAATATTTTCTATTGAGATATTTCCTGAACAAACTCTGCATATCTCAGGACCACTGCTGCTCATGTACACTGATTAACCAACCCAGAGAGAGGGTTGCTATAACTGTTTTCTCTACTCTTGCAGATTTGTCATCTAATCACATGCAAAGAGCTATAGAGTACAGTCCCTTCCACTTGCTCTTTGCCATGGCTCAACAAATGCTCCATTCTTCAAACCAATAACTAGACCCTTTCGAATTTGACATCAGTTATTGCTCAGCAGGAACAAAGGGGAGATCTTATGTGAATATACCATGTAGGCCAAATACCACAGTCCTTATCTTTCTAATGGTACTTTTTTGTGAAGATTTCTGTTAGTTTCTGCAATAGTTTTCAACATTTATTATTATCAAAGGCTGAAAAGTAGTAGGTATACTTACCACGTGCACTGTGCCAATATATAGTATTACAAAGAGAGAGAGAGCAATGCTTGTAGCCAGAATCTAGTTGCCAAGCATTAAATCAAAATTAGCTCAAAGTGAATCCTGGTTTTCAACTTGCACTTGTTTTATAATAATAAGGTGTTTTTTTTCAGTAAAAGATAAATGTTATCCTTACTTAGCAAAAATTTGCCTAGGTAAGATTGTCGTATTTCTGTATATCTTGATATAATGTAGCAGAAGATTTTGAAAAAAATTAGCCCAAGGAAATCTACAAACACTTAAGAGAAAAATCACCTTTATGGCTTATGAGATCCAAAAGAAAAAATATTCTAGCTTGTAGCAGGTGCCACAAACCACAGAGAAGAAACTGCAAAAGCACAGAGAAGAAATAAGAAAATACATCAAGGGAAAGAAATGCTAGGAAGTAGAGTTTAATGAAATTTTTAAAACCCAAAAAAGTACATTCAGATGCACAACAACCAGCTCAGACATTACCTAGTGGTTAAGAGATTCTTTGCTGACAAATGTCCCTTACATATAGGTCAGTAAATCCATTATATTTTTAATATTATTATGTTTATTAAATATTTCACTTATTATTCCAATGTTGTTCTGTTTGAAATAGTACAGTTTTTAAAATAACTAAATACATAGTTCATAAAAATAAGGTCTCATCCCCTTGCACACTCTAAAGGATATGGTCATTTCCCAACACAAAGCTATGGCCCCTGTCCAAAGCTCGCCTTTTACCCCAAATGCAAAACCAGATTGCCTATGCAGATTCCCCAGACAGCCCTCTATGTTCAGCTGCACAATTCCTACCAACTCACAGCCTTCCTTTCAGCTACAAACATACTGTCTCTACTGGCCATACACACATGGACATAGATGTGATCACGGACACCTGTTTTTAAAGGAATCTCACCTTTCAAATTTTCAACAGTTTGTCACCTTGAGGGCCTTAGCTTGTTTAGAGGTTCATTCTAACCTGTTCAGTGATTCACAGGGATAAACAGCCTTTTGCATTTTGAAGCTGAAGCTGAAGCAGAAGACAAGCACTTTCAGATTAAACATCAGGACAGTAGCAGACATTTTTACTCTTTTTTTTCTTTTTTTTTCCTGGTTGGTGTAGTTTGGGTTGGTTTTGGTTTTGTTTGCTTGTTTTGGTTCTGTTTGCTTGCTTGCTTGTTTGTTTGTTTTGTTTGGGTGTGATATCTATTGTACTGTTTGTCTAAATTCTGATTTTTTTTTCTGTTATTTTGTTTTGACACCGCATCTTGCTCTCCTCTCACTGCACATCCTCAAAACACACCTGTGCAAATTTCCCTGGACACATGGAAGAGCAGAATGGGATGCAAAGGGCATCCAAGAATTAATTACTTGAGAAAGGACCTGCAGCAAGGGCTGAGTGAGTGTTTAGGCCTGCTACAGCAAATGTTGCTGAAATTCACAATCTTATGCAGCTATCTGGGTTAGGCAAAGAAACACATCTATGCTTGCAAATGAGAACTTAGAAACACAAGAGGAGACCATAGACATCAAACTCTCTCTGATTATAACATCTCTTGAACTACTACTGAGAGAGACCTTGGAAACTGATTACTTTATAGCAGAGTGACCGATCTGTGTGTCACAAACTGCGCAGTTTAAGCAGCAAGTGCAATTCCTGCGCCTCATGATTTGTGGCTGGCTGTGGCCAAATTCCCCATGAACTACAAGGCAATAAACACTGAAGATCCTAAAGACACCAGATTTAACTTGAGATGTACCTTCAAATGCATCCCAGCCATGTCTCCCAGTGGAGCAGTGAGACCTCAGCAGGCCGTTGCCATATCTCAGGTGCTCTCCGTTTCCCTCTTTTCAGAAGTGTGTGATACATGTCTTTCATTTCTCAGTCCCTGAAGATTCCAGCATACAGTTTATGTTGTAAAAGATGGTGCTCACCCCTGGCCTAATGTTCAGAGCTTGGGAGGCTTTGACATACATGTGGCAATCTGAAGTCCTGCAGAAAAGCAATGGAGGGATGTTTGACAAATTAACCTGATGATTTCCTCTAAATCTGAAATGGTGGCGTATAATCAAAGGCCAACAACAAGCAACAAAAAGGAAAAGGATATTTTCTGTGCTACTTGAGAGTGCCAGTTCAGACTTTCCTCCAGCCTCTACCTGTGACCAGTCTTAGAGCCAAGTGGAAAGGACAATCCTTCTAATTAGAATAAATATGCTGCAGAATGTGCTACAGGAAAAAATAGGTAGTGTTCCCTTTGCAAACTCCTAGCTGAAGCCATAACATGACTTGCTTTTCTTCACTTGAGTTTGGGCAAAACTTTTCAATAAATTGTACATGTAAGATACTTTCAGTTGAAACGCCGAATACATCTCTCAAGAACAAGGACAT
The DNA here is from genome assembly GCA_013398175.1 of Climacteris rufus. Lineage (NCBI taxonomy): Eukaryota > Metazoa > Chordata > Aves > Passeriformes > Climacteridae > Climacteris > Climacteris rufus. The sequence continues at coordinate 154,300 of VZRZ01005788.1, forward strand.
AGTTAAAAAGAAATACTTGTACCTTTGAATTTTAACTGTGACCCTATCTGTCTTTTGTGTGTGTCATTACATTGGGCTTATGTGGCAAGTTTTTGGTAGAGTGGGGGTGATGGTTACAGGGATGGCTTCTGTAGAAGCTATCAGAAGCTTCTCCTCTGCCACTGTCTGAACTGAGCCAGTGCCAGCTGGCTCCAAGGCCTGCTGCTGGCCAAGGCTGAACCTATCAGCCATGGTGGTAGTACCTCTGGGATAATATATTTAAATGGGGGGGAAAGGTACTGTGCAGGATCAAATTTCACCCAGAGGAGAGAGGAGTGACAATATGTAAGGGAAAATCAAGGTCAGTGAAGAAGGAGAGGAAGGAGGTGCTCCATGTGCCAGAGCAGAGGTTCCCCTGCAGCCCCTGGTGCAGACCATGGTGAGGCAGCTGTGCCCCTGCAGCCCATGGAGGACCACAGTGGAGCAGAGATCCATCTGCAGCCTACACAGGACCCCACACCAGAGGAGGTGGAAGCCCTTGAAGCAGACTGTGACCCCATGGGAAGCCTGTGCTGGGGGACAGAAGGACCTGTGGCCACTAGAGAGAGAAGAGACATGGCACAGCAGGCTTGTTGACAAGACTTATGACCGCATGGAGTACCCCTGCTAGAGCAGTCTGATCCTGAAGGATTGCACTCCATGGAAGGGACCCCCACTGGAACAGTGGCAGAGTGTGAGGTGTCCTTCTGCAGAAGAAGAAGAGGCAGAGGCAATGTGTGTTGAACTGACCACAACCGTCATCCCTCACTCCTCTGCACTGCTAGTGAGGAGGAGGGAGAGAATTTGGGACTGAAGTCAAGCCCAGGAAGAAGGGAGGGCTGGGGGAAGGTGTTTGAAGGTTTGGGGGTTTTTTCACATCATCCTACCCTGATTTAATTGATAATAAATTAATTTCCCCAAGTCAAGTCTGTTTGGCCCATGACAGTAATTGGTGAGTGACGTCTCCCTGTCTCTATCTCAATTCATGAGCCTTTTGTTATACTCTTTCTCCCCTGTCCAGCAGAGGAGGAGAGTGACAGAGTGGCTCTGGTGCGGACTGGTGTCCAGCCAGGGTTAGCTTCCCACCATTGTGTTTCATTTACCTCTCAGTGAGAGAACACTTTTCCTGTTTCCAAAAAGTAATGCTCAAATACATAGATAACAAAGTTTCAAGACTTCAAAATCAGTGTAAATTGACCTGGAGGAGCAGTAAAGCATAATTTGTCCTGGTTGAGAATAAGAAGTAATTCACACAATTGCCTTGCTTTAATTAAAATCTTTCTGTCTTTGACTTGTTTCCAACAAATGTTTTTGTAGAAGCAGGACAAAGGAACACTGATATATAGCTAACTGCATTAAGAATCTCAAAAAATAATTAATATGATAAATTTTGCTCTTTTATGTCAATCCTATTGGATTTACTTTAGCAGATGTCAGCATTTTAAGTGCAGTTGGAGCATGTATTGTGAAATAATTGCTGAACCTGCAGTCATTTGTGATCAGCTGCAGTGATGATATGCTGTATATCAGAACTTAGAAAACAGAGTACTTCAGGCATGCTCAGTCTACAGATGTTGCTGTGTTAGTTTTTGGTGTCCTGGAAAAAATATTCAAATATATTGAAATCAGCTGTTTCTCCTGTTAGTGCACTGGATGCTTATCTTCTTGCTCTATATATCAAAATATCAGTGTCAAAATTTACTATTACTGCATGAGCTGGACAGACTCTGAGCTAGAGATAAGATGGTTCAGTCAATATTATGTAACAGCTGTTCTTAGTATATTTTTTTAAAACATTTAAAAATTTATTAATTTGTAAAAACATGATAAACATGAATTAAAGTGAAATAAAGCAAGTGGTAGGACTGTCAAAAAATTATTTTGAATCAACAAATTATTTTGAAATTAAATAGAAAATGCTGTTTCAGAAACAATTCTGGTTTAAATATTTTTAAATTTCTGATTCTAAGGGATTTCGAAACATGACTTTTCCCTAATTCCATGGGAGCAAAACTCCAAGTTTTACTACAATCTGTAAAGTGAAAGAGAATTGTGAGTGCTGGCTGTCACAAATGTTGCTTGAACCCTGTGAAACATTTAAGACATGTAATAAAAAGTAGCAAGGAAGATACAGAAAACTTAAGGAACTTTCAAAAAGCATCTGTGAAATGACAAGGGATCCTATGAGTAATGGTGGCATAACTGAACAAAGGAGGGAGGGGGAAGAGCATAGAGAACAGGGAGGGAGAAAGTGACAGCTAAGTGCCTATATGTTGTCACAGAAGATGTCGCACAGCATTTATTTGAGAATTAAGGGAAGATTTCATACACCTGTATGTCTCTGGCAGAACATCAGAGGCAATTAGTGAACTTTGTGATTCTTTCCTGGCAATAATCACAAAAGTGTTGCTCACAAATGTGGTTGTTTGACAAACTGCATAAACACATTTATCAAGGACTCATCTCCCAGATGTCCTCAATTCTGCATGCAGTCAGCAAAAGCAATTGACAACCTCCCTTGGGTCAAAAAAAGGCCCATTAGGAGCATTGGTCTCCTACCCATCTGCTGAAACTGTTATCTGAGGCAGCTAATTATGTATTTCACTCTTTCATTTCCAGAATCAAATCTATCTCTGCATCTCTGTATCATTGATTGCATTAACTAGAAATATTTGCAGGAATCATGGACAGTGAACTTTACTTCACCCCAAACACAGGGATAATAGTCCTTCCATCTTTGCTTTTTTACTTTTAGAACAGGGAGAGTGAATAGTGATAATTCAAAAAACAATAAGCTATTTTTGAATATACTGTATTGCCCATCATGGGCAGAAAGTCTGACTTGACCTAAATTCAGGAAAATCTAGGACTTCTCAGGACTTTGTCTTAACCCCTCCCATGTCCTGCTTAATCATAAATTCAGTTATCTGGCATACTTCTTGCATGATATACAGTTATGAATGTTGGTCATGAGCTGCCTATTGAAGTACATTCCATTGGATCATCAACATAGGCCTATGTAACATTTTGTCTTCTTGTTTAGCATCGTATTGCTGCAGTGGACCACAGAAACAGGGAGGTCACTGGTCTGCAAGAAGAAAGCGTCCCAGAAATGTGCCGGTGATAACCCTAGGAGACCAGAGAGTGGGACACTGCTGGTGAACAGCACTGTGTGCTGGGGAAGTGTTGCTGAAGACCTGGAGTAGACACGAGTGAGCACAGAAGAGTAGTGGGGAAGAAGTACCACGGGCAATAGGCTACTGGATGCAGCTGAAACCACTAACAGGCACTTTCACTGTTATTGTGCATATTAACCTTCATGACCAAATCAGACTTTATCAGCAAGAAGCTGGCATATCTGACTTCACACTAGGAATAATTAGCCGTAGTTACCAACACATTGCTTGGATATTTTCCAAAATGCAGTGTTGAAAACACAACAAACCCTAAATGTAGTTTAATCTAGCAGAAATTAGTACTAACATAGCTAGCTTTTGTCATTGGCTGTCCATACAGCGTCCAGATAATATATTCAGAGAATTACATTATTTGTGAGAAATACATTTGTCAGCTCTTTTCGTATCATTTACCACTATCCTTGGCCAAAAGTATATAAGCCATATGATGTAGCAAGAATTTTCTGATCTTTTGCTCTTTGAGCTCCTTTTCAGTATGAGCAATTTCAGCTTCACTGAAAATGCTCATTTGGAGGTAATATGAAATCAGATAATTTCCAAAGTCAGTGTCATTAGAAAGGGTTTTACATCAGAACAATATGTTCAAATACATATCCTCCCTTTCTCTGCAAGATGTTCTTCCATTAGACTCATAAACTTCTTTATTTTTTTATTGCCACTTTCTTATTTTGACTGATAGTTTTGTTTTACATTATCTGGAGATATATGCAAACTAATACAAGAACAGAACACATAGAGATCGAAGACATTTTCTTTATTAAGAAAATTGTATATACCTTTATACAAAATTTTCCGCTTGAAGTTAAATTAGAAGTTAAAATTAAAAGCAAATATTGCATGTGATGTTCTTGAAATTCAAGAGAAAACTGTAAATGATCCTCAGGTATGTCATAGAACAGTTTGGGTTGGAAGGGACCTCAAAGATGATTTACTTCCAACCTTTCTGCCATGCTCAGAGACACTTTTCACTAGAGCAGTTTGTTCAGAGCCCCATCCAACCTGGCCTTAAACACTTCCAGGGGTGGGACATCCACAGCTTGTCTGAACAACCTTTTCAGCACCTCACCACCCTCACAATAAAGAATTTTTTCCTAATATCTCATCTAAACCTACTCTCTTTGAGTTTGAATCCATTGCCTCCTGTCCTGTCACTACATGCCCTTATAAAAAGTCTCTCTCCACGTTTCTTGTAAAGTCCCTTCAAGTACTGGATGGCTGTGGTTAGGTCACTCCAAAGCCTGAACAATCTCAATTCTCCTAGCCTTTCCACATGGGAGAGGTGCTGTCCCTAAGTACTACTTCTGCATTGTGTCAGTATTAACCATTCAGACCTTTATGGTGTTGGAAAGTTGTTTATTTTGAGCTGGGTGACCAAAATCTTGCTTATGATGGCTCTGCTTCGCTTAGGGAAGACTCCAGGTTAGGAATATAGAAGTACATTATATATGAAAGGCTTGCGTAGTGTCCCTCTGGATTTTCAGACATAACTTCTGATGTCCTGCAATCTGAAATTCTTAGTTTCCTACAAGACCTGCTCACAGTAAGCCAGTAGAAATTGGTTGAATCCTATGGAAACAGCATTGCTAAGCAGCTCAGCAGCTCTAAAGTTAAGAGAAGGGCAGAATGCAACTCATGTTCTGTGCAGTACATCAGAGATGTAGTTAACCACACAAACATATTTTCTTTGCTTATCTGCTGGTAGATATGTGTGTTATCAGCTGTGAAATTGGTTACAGTGCTGGAAAAAATCCCTTTCAGAACAGGCTTTGTATTCTTGTTCTTTCCATGGGAATTTTGAAACTGCTGGCAGGGTATTTGTTATACTTTGCTGACGCACCAGTAAAAATACATATAAAAACTGTTTCAGAGTTTTAGGTCAATTTTTTGCTCTTCACTATGCTAATATTAATACGGAGAAAAGCTACTGCATTTCTACTTGCATAACCAAAAACAGAACTTTGCCTTAAGGAACACGAGCACAAATGGTAAGGTATTAAAAACACAGATGTAGACAGAGAGGTCCATGTGTGGAAATGGTTTATATTAAGAAGCAGTTGCTGAAGCAAATGAGAATTTTGCCCATGCAAGGCCCATTTGATTCCATATTTTTCTTTGTGACTTGTAGTTTTAGAGAGATCTCTAGTTAAGACAATTTTTTCTGCCTAGTCACAACTGTTTCAGGTCCATTCTCATCTCCTTGCCACTCTTTTGGTGTTTTTCTGGACTGATGCTGAACCAGACTTCCAATTCTAGTTGTTCATATATTTAACCAGTTTTGACAGTGGAGCCCTGATTTTTTTATATCTTCAGAACATTACTTCCAATTAATCAGAAATGTTGTTAGCTGTGACAACAGGCTGCACAGGATATGTAACCTTTCCATTTCATTGTGCATGAAAAGCTTGCTAAATTCTCTGCACAAACTTTCAGTGTGTCATTATAAAAACTGAAGGAATTTCTGAGGAGAAAGGCTCAGTGAAAAATAAATTCAGGCCTGTTCATGTTGAGCAGATATGATAGAAAATATTAAGCAAACTGCTTTTGTTTTCCATTGCCTCCTGAACAACCTTGGCATTGAGCTTCAGCATTTCTAGTAATAAGCTAATAATAGGTCAATAATACTGTAACAATATCTTAGCACTCTAGCAGCAGATCAACAATATTCTTATTTTTTCATTATCTTTCTGAGATGTAGATCTTGGATGCTATGGTCAGACCTTCTGCTTCCTTCATCAAAATATTCCTTAGGATGAAGATTGACTGGGGAAAGAGGTATCAGTCATGAAGTCAATAGCTGAATTGTAATAAACAATTATAATAATAATAAATTTTGCCATTTTTGAAAGATTTCTTTTTCAGCCTGACATTAATTTCACATAATTTAAACCCTAGGAAAACAATACAATTACTTTTAAGATGAACTCTGTTCTTTTGCTACTCTCAGGACTCTGTGCTGTTTCCAATAGCTCAGCCACACTTATGATTCTGGATTGGTAGAAGTCACCTCATGACTTGTGTGTCTAAAGGTTATACCTGCTAATGCATTTTGTATTGAGAGATGCAATTGTGCCTATGGAGTAGGTGTATCTCTTGCTATGGTTTACCACCAGGCTGAGTTTGGGTGGCCTCTAGGTCATGTGTGTGTATGCAAGCAGACACATGAAATCCGCAGAGCCCTGGAGACATGCCGGGCACCTCCATCTTGTCTTGCTGCTAATACTGTCTAAAATGGGAAACAATGATGCATTTGTTTCAAAATCCTGCACACGGTAGGTACCGCGGGTAGAAAACGCGAGTAACGCGGAGTCTCTTGCGTCGGTCCCGTTTGCCTAGATAACGCGACTCAGGCCTTATCTAGTCTCCGATCAGAGGCGAGCCGAGCGTCGAGACTCCCACAGAATCTAGGCTTAGCTCACGCACAGCGGTTTAATTTATGCAGGGAAATAAAGAGA
>VZRZ01005788.1:161236-262189 GCA_013398175.1 Climacteris rufus
CCCCGGCCCGGCGGGAACGGCCCAGAGGACTGCAACAGGTAGGGAATATTATTTTATTCATAGTAATCCAACATAATTCCAGGGGATTTTTCTTGGTGAAGATGAAGAGGAGGGAAGTCCTGAAGGCAAAGGTAATGCTTCTCTTCTTATTTAGCTTTGTGTTTTGTTGTCTATACCTGATTTTATCTGAGCCTGGAAAAACTATGAAGCATTTCCAAATCCTGTTGTGTCCTCATAATGTTCTGGCAGACAGCATAAACACAGTGTAAATGCAGGTTCTTACCACTGTGACCCATGTGACAAGTGACTTTTTGCTGTCCCAAGTCATGGCAATGCCTCAATGGCAGATGGGGCACATGGAGATAAAGTGGCTGGGCAGACACTTTGGAGGTTGATCCACACTGCAGGAGAGCATGCCCTAGAGAAAGGAGTGCACATGAGGTTTTCCCTGAGGAAACTAGTTGAATGGCCCAAATTTCTCAAAAAGCACAGTGGGTAAGCAGTGGTGGATGGATGGAGAACTTAGTTTCAAAGTCACTTGGCATTGCAAGGCAGGTATTATCACCTCAAGATTAATATTTGCTTTAAAATAGCACTGTTTTGAGCAAATTATAAATCCTGCAATAATATACTGTCTTCAGAGGGGGCACAGTTATTTGTCTTGCCAGTCTGCACCATTTTTTTCTGTTTGACCTCTGTATTTTTAAATAATCTGAGCAGGCAGCCAACAACCTCTCACTCATAACCAAGGAAGAAACAGTGGTCTTCTGAGTTCCAGATATATGCATTTTTGTAGGGTCTGTGTGTGCATAATTATTTCTTATCATAAATGGCAATGTCTACTAGCATATGCAGAATTGCTCATGTAAATTGCTCATGCAAATGTATTTTGAGTGTGTCTCTTAGTGTGGCGCCAGAAGTGAAATAAATTTCACTGCTCAACTTCTTTGCTGTGGCTGACTGAATGACTTCAGGCATGGCTGTGAGTAATACTTCATTCTCTGGTGCAATATGTATACATGGCTTATTCATGAAAAATTAACTTTTTCCATGGAAGCATGGAAAACAGTGCAGAATAGATAAAGGAAGGACAGTTATCAGAGCACCACACTGAACACAGAACATACAGCAAGGATGCTTTTTGACATCTGTCTTTAGAGTTAAACTAATGAAAGATCAAAAAAAATCTTAAACAGTCTGGAAAAGTAATAAGTACCTAAGAGAAATGTCATGTTTCTTATTACATTCACTGGCAGTAAAACTGAAATGAGACCAAAGAATTATGTTTCCATTAAAGTTTGGCAGATGCACAGATGAACTTCTCATACACTGGGAAGTGCTAAGAACCAGTAACCATGCAGCTACCAAGCTGATACTGTCATGGCATTGGCACTGGACTCAGTTGCATCAGTGGTATTGATCAGCAAACAGACAAATTAGCCTAGGACAGAAGTGGCTGAAATAATAGAAGATTCACATGAGCTGCCATAAAGACATAAACACAGACTGAAATAACCAGAGCAGCTTTCATGCACAGAATGAAAAGCAATGTAGAAGCTGTGGGAGACCATTAGATGGTCACTTTCCATGATCCTGTGTCCAGAAAAGAAATCACTTTGCAAAAACATACATGTGATGCTAGAACCATTCCCATCTAAGTGGATGGTGAGAGTGACAATCTCTTTGGTGGGTTTGCCTCCACAAACACTTTCTAGGAGATTCCCTGCAAAATGAAGATTAAATATTATATACCATTTCAGCCATGACCAAGGAAAGTAGCTCAGAATTGTAGTGCAGGGAGCTTTAACTAAGAGTAACAGCAGGAAGAATTTGCAAGAGAAATCTTTCTGGACAAACATTATTCAATGGTATTTGAGGACAGGTCTTTTGGGATGATATCACCGAAAGATCTAGCCAAAAGTAGATCCAACAGAGGACATCTTCAGAGAACAGCTGGGAAGCACAGAGAGCCCCTTCCCTGCTGTTTGAAGGCAAGGACTGAAGTGAATGGAATAAAAAGCTGTGACAATGCAACATAATGGTAATATCATGCCATGCCCAATTCTAGCTTCTTGGACTCCCTGTAAGAAGAGATACTTCATTTATATAGAGATGCTTTTAGAGGCAATTCCTACCTGCTGTAGAACCACACTTGGAAAACAGCTCTGAGTTTTAACTAACACAATTGCCACCAATGAGCAGCAATTCCCTTCAAGAGGAAACTTTGAAAAACCCCCAAACTTGAGAACCATGCAGAGATGGTGAATTTTAAATTAAGTTATACAACTAACAGAGTGGATGAGCAATATGGTAGCTATTAAAAACCAGACAAACCATACATGTGTATTGTTCAAATCTAAAATAAAATTGCATGATGTGGAAGAGAGAGAATTGCCCTGTAATTACACTGATAATTGGATGTGTTCAGCTTCAAATAGGAAGAGAGATGTATACTAGTTCTGTAAATCGAGTACACATATTCCTGCATATGTGTAGCTCATTTTCATGTTAACTATTTATTGGCACTAACACTGTGCAGCCATGTTAATAAATTTGTAGGTTAAGCAAAGTTACACACTGTTTCGTGAACACATCTGCTGAACAGCTTATGTTATCCAGCACCAAAGCAAAAAAAAAAAAAAAAGTTTGTATTGTGCCTTTCTACTCCGTGTACCATTTTTAAAGGAAGAAACATGTACAAAAGAAGGAAATAAAGTTGCCATAACATCCCTTTTTATGTTAGTAGCTGAGGGAATGTGCACTGCTGTGTGGGATCCTAACCATATGTGTGGAGCACCAGAGACATGGATCTGCTCCATGCTTTTTTGCATAACGTAGAGGAAGAAAAATCACCAAAGGCAGAGCAAGGCAAGGCGAAGCCTTTTCGTGGTTCCTGGAGCTTGTTTACCCAGCAGTGTGAATCAGAGACCCCCAGTGAAAGTCTGTGCCTGGTGTCTGTAAAGACATCACAGGGAGCTGAGCCACAATGACACACTCATACTGAGGAGGTCCTTACAGAGGGGTCACCAGCATCAAGAGTGGAGCTAAGATGTGTCTAAGCTGCTGTTCCTTGCTGGAGCATAGCACTTTCATTACCTGGGATTGAGAGTCTTTGGCTGCCAAACTGGTTTAAGCTTCTTCTCTTTAAAACACAACCACCAAATCTACTGCCTGACGTCTTTTGCTAGCCTTCAAATTTATTCATTGAAGCAGAGAACAAGATACATGCTGCATGTGAAGAGAGGCCCATCTCTTATACTTTGGTGCAGAGAAGTGCCATGAAGAAGCTTTAACTTCTGCTGCATAGCAACTGTGTTGCCATCCTATAGCCAGAACCATGAGATTGTATGCACACCGGCAACTGGGCATGGATGGGTTTTCGACTATAAGCTGGTATGCAACTACTCAAAACTCTGAAAAACTTTGCAGCTATTGGCATGGGGTTTTTCTGGATTATTTTTTTGGGTTTGAGTATTTCCTAAGAGTGTTTTTACATGTGAAAGCAACCTTTCTAACTCCTTCCTATTAATGCCTCCAGCTTTATGTGCACTGTCTCTTGCAGGTCAGCCACAGCAACAACCCAAAGCCCACTGTGTTTTCTGATCTAGGTACTACACCCATAATGCCACTGATGAGACTCAAGACTCTCCACTGTTTCTCGCCCTGCAATACCTCCACATCTGGATGACATTACTGTACAGAGGCTTTCCTGCCAAAATGTTCTCGCTAGCGTGCTTCCCTAGGAAATTTTACTGTGAGGAGGAACCCCTTGCCCCATCTTCTGGGAGGTGACAATGACATTCTAATTTTGCATGTAAAGACATGATGCAGGCTACAGAGTCATGTGACTTTACTACTTGTGTAATTTGAAAACAACCTAAAAAAAATGATTTCGTTTGTTGCCCTGAGTTTTGCAGTTCTTCGAAGTTTTCATTTTTCTGTAACAGTTTTTCACACATTCTCTGTAAACATAGCCATGTTTTTCTAACTGTGTTCTATTGTTTGCATTCCTTTCTCCTGGGCAGAGATATTTGATGGATATGTCCTTTGACCACTGTGATTGAGGGGTGGCAAGTTCTCCCTCCAATCCACTGTGGTTTTTAAGAGGATATATAAAATAAAGTCCGGGGTCTGGGAGCTCAGTGCCCCAGTGTTCCCTGAGTTTTGGCTCTGTCTCTCCAACGTGTGTCTGCGTCTTTCTTTTGTGTCCAAAGTGCGACATTCATACTCGTTTGTGGCTTCCCCATCTGGAGGGCATTGAGCTAGTCTCACTGAGAGGGCTGTGACAACCATACTGGGTGGATCAGATCCCAGCCTGTGTCAGTGGGATGTGTACGCTATCACTCATTGATTCTACTGGCATTTTTAGTACAGCATCAAGGAGGAACTATGCCCTTCCATTAACTGACATTCCCATATAAATTAGGATATCCCAGTGTTCAGAATTTGTAAACTGATCAAAACCAAAACCAAATCACATGCTGCGAAGTTATACTGCCTCCTTGCAGGCTGAAAATGTTTTTAGAGTTCTGTGTTTAAGCCCTAGGATAAGTGACAGTTATTGTGATGTGTATTTCAACCAAAGTAAATAAGGCAACAAAGAGGGAGGAGCAATTTTAGGTGACTAATGGAGAGAGCTCTGCAAGGAGAGCATGTGCCACTTAGTGAGGCCTGGGGCTCTCATGGCCCCAGGGGAGGTTCTGCTGCTGCTTTAGTGCTGTGAGTCAGGGCACTCCCACTGATGCATCACTGCACAAGGTGCATCATGGAAACCTGAATGGGTCTCCTCTCAGCTGACTCTGGATGCCTCCCACATAGACATCTGCATCCAAACTGGACATTTAGACTCCCTTATAGTCAACCAAACTTTCTGGAGAAGACTTTATTTCACTGATTTTGGATTAGTGAGATTAATTGCATTCAGATGCTGCCCTTGATCTTCTTTTTTACCACTACTGTAAAGGAAATGTAGATTATTTACTTGATGTACAAAACAATTTTATACAACAAAGGAGGCTTACCCTCAACAGATGTGTTTTCGTGGTAGGACAGCAGTTGTACCAAAGGGAGGAGAATTTGGAGTTCACCAGAATTACCTGCATGCATGCACTTCCCTAACAGTCAAATTGTTCACACTAAATTTATTTCCAGATCATAGAATATTCTAAGTTTGAAGGCACTCACAAAGTTCTCAAGTGAATGGTCCATACAGGGATTGAACCCACAACCTTAGTGTTATTAACACCACACTCTAACCAACTGAGCACTCTCAGGGATGATTCCAAAGTAGCAGGTAATTCCCAAAACTTCCCTCAGCTTGATGTGGAGTGGGGATTGAACTGAACTCTCCCACATCCCAGGAGAGTATATCCACTGCCAATCTGTTGGATAATTGCACTGCCTCATTCCCATTGAAGCTGTTCTGTTCTGTATGAATAATTAACTAGTCATTACGGCAGTGGTTTGAACCTGACTTGCCCACTTCCCAGATAAGCATGCTAACTAGCAGGCTGGAGAATCACTCCCTTACATTTCCCATTCCCCTGTGTGGCTCAGTGAACACTTAATTATTTATACGAAGGGATTTATGAAGCTTAAAGAGAAGAAAGGCTCATTTGGGGATAGCCAGGGGAATGGGAGACCCAAATCCAAGTCCTTGTTCTGAATCAAGCCAACAGATAATTTGGAAGTTGGACTCTGTCTTCAGGCAAGCTCTTGCTCTTGGGACCATTGAATTAAGTCTGGTTGTGCATGCAACACGGCACAGAGAAAGACCTTCCTCCTTGAAATACGGTAGCAATGAAGCCTCACTGACTTTTTCCAGAAGAAGGTCAGTAGTTGAGAATCCCTGGGAGTCATGCATCTGCATACCTTAGGCATTGCTGTCCCCAGCATCTCCCATCAGGGAAGTATTTCTCTTACATACCAAACCATTCCTATGCTGTGCATAGCAAGCGAGAAGGGGTACTCAAAGGGACCACAAGCCTCAGTGTTACATCTCTTGCCATCTCCTTACTTTATAAATTGACCACAGGGCCCCCAGAAAGTTAAGACTGAGTCTTCAGATGCTGCCATTAGGATTAATACCTGATGTGAACTTGAATCCTTCAGCTGAATCCGTGTTCTTTGGCTGTGTCTGTACTGCACAGGCTTTTGTGTTACTTTCAGATGTTGCAGTAAGGACTGCATGTAAGGCTGGGATGCCAGTGTACATTGTGTACTTCTGCCACTTGCTGTCTTTTTTCATAGGAGTCAGGGATCATAAGCAAACATAGTGCCCCTCTGCACACTGACAGTGTGTGGGTGTGATCCAGTGTGAAATCAATCATTACAGCCTTGCAGGAGGCAGGGACACCAGTCCAACACGTGGTCACATGTAGCCGCGCTGCTGGACGCGCTCTGCCGAGGGCTGGAGACAGACCCGAGGGCGCACGGCGTCCTGCACTGGCTTGCCCTGGTGGTACGGGGGCTGGCTGCCAAGCTGCAGCGCTTCTCCCCCAAGCAGGGTTCCAGCCGTGCCTAGCTGGACAGTGCCGGCTTCTCTGTTGAGCGGGTTGCCCGTAGCCCGGTGGTCTTCGGCGTGACGGCGAGAACAAAGACCAAGGAGGGGCCTCTGTCCAGTGATTTCAGCTCTTTATTAAGGGCAGGGCTGCAGGAGAAGGGTCCAGGAAAAGGTCCGGGAGCAGGAGCAGGAACGAGGGTCCGGGTGAGCTGACGGTCCTGGAACAGAGCCGCCGCTCTCCCAAAGATAGGGCTTTTTATGGGGAAAGGCAAGGGGGGGTACAACCAATGGGGGAACAGAAATTACAATATAACCAATGAGCAACCAAATATACAAGAACTTGCTAGAACATAACCATACGTGGAACATTACATAACTGGATAATAAACCAATGGAAACCACGTATGCAAACAGAAACCGAAAGGAATCACGGAATTGGTAACAGTGTCACCCTAACCAGAATCGCCGTCTCAGAGGGCAGTGTGCTGAGCTCTCTTCCACCATCGTCGAGGCTTGGTGGCTGTGGCTTTAGCCTCACACACTGCCACAGTCACACTGCTTGCAAATGCAATGATGTGACATTTATTAAGAAAGCAATGTCCTACAGAGTCTTCACTGTGTTTTATGGATAATTAAGGGGGGGAAAAGCATTTCCATTGGTATTCTCATGTGTTGTAAAGAAAGCTGCAATTCAGGAAGAGGAGAAATTCTACCTGAAACCACAGTACTAACTAAATTAGTACTAATCAGTGTTGTAACTCCATCCCATCAGAACTGTCTGAGCCAGTAAAGATATCAGAGGAGACCAACATGTTTCTCCACCCAGTAAGCCTGTGGCTTGTAAGGTACTGCACAACATGGTGGTTTTACCTCTCTGACCCAGATATGTTGCTTCATCATACTGTTGTGCAAGAGAGTGAAGGGGCCAGTGGTCTGCCTGGGTACACAAATTCACCTGATGCAGAAAATCCAACTTTCTATGTTAATGGCTCTTGCAAGAGATGAGATCCGTTGCAATAGGCATGAATCAATTTGCTTAAGTGAACAGATTTATTCACCAAGATTAGAGAAAGCCAATGGGGGGCGTTCTATTTATTTCTGGTGCTTTTTCTTTAAAAAAAAAAGGAGGAAAATCAGCCTTGAAGTACAGGTGCCATTGACGGTGCTGATATAAAGCAGATGAATTGGAAATATGACCTGAATCTTTATAAGTCAAATATTTCTTACAGCATTGTTTTGACTTGGCATTATTCTCCAAAGGAGTACTTCTTTTTTAGAGATGTGACCCTACACTTAGCCAGCTTGAGTTGTTAAGGCTGCAATTTCTGTTTTCCACTAGGAGAAAGCGTTCAGATCAGTCTAGACAAAGGTCTGAAAATGAACACAGGAATATCTGTTAAACTGAAACACAGAATCACAGAGCCATTTGTGAAGAGTAAATATCTACCTGTTGTCCACTTCAGCGTGAAGGCTGAGCCTGCTGGTTATGTGCTACAAAATCTGAAATACCACCCAGCTGGCAGGGAGAGTACTACCATTTGTTCTTTTCTGAGACATCATCGGTTGTGTGATTATTTTTGTTAATTGGAGATTTTTTTCCTGTTTGCCTGTCTGCTTGCACCTCTGAAAGCTGCTCCCTCTTGTGGCCTAGTGAGATTTATGGCACAGGATAATAATAATAATACTATGCTTGACCCTTTACATAAAAGGGGAAGCAAGCCAGAAGCTTATGAACTGTAAAGGGGTCCTGTTCATAAATTTTATTTGTGTCTTACTGTCTTAATTTTTGTAAGGTACCCATATTCACCTTCTTTAGAAACAAATGCTAAAACTAAAATTACTAACTATGCATCTAAACTACTAACCATGCATCTGAAGATGCATAACTAACTAGGACCATACTCTTCAGTAACAATTTTCTTCTCAAGGAAAGAAAAGGCTGTAGTCCATTTCTGAACAATGTCATAACAGTACATGGCACTTACATATCTGCTTTTCTCTGTAAGAAAAAACTTCTCCTTGTGCTGCTTACAAAAGAAGTTACTATCATAATGCAATAGGCATAAAAAAGTGAAGGAGGTCATCATCACAATAGTTTCTTTCTATTAGTAATTCTATGTGCTGGTTTGGTGAGTATAATCAAGGCACTCAAAAATTATGACAATAAGCTGATGGTGAATTTATATTCTTGGTACCATCAGCATTGATATTCTTAGGTGGTATTGTTTTGATGGACTATGGTAGAATGTTTTTCTGAACTTTTAATTTTTATCATACATCTTTGTCCAAGAGCAGATAACCTAAAATCAAAGTGTCCTGCAGTGAGTGTGGCTATCATCTAAAATATCCATGAATGTGTCCTTCTGGATGCTGGTAAGAAAATGTTTTCTTCTTCTTACACAGTGACATGTTTTGCCTCTGCTGATATCTTTCATCAACACATTTCACAGATATTTCAACACATACCACAGATATAAGGTATTATGTTGAATCTCCTCTGTCTGTCTTCTTTATTTCTGGAATAAATTCCTTTATTCTCTCTGCTGGGCAGAGGATACAGCCAAAAAAAGGGGGCACTTCTCTCTTGCCTTCCATCTACCTGCCCCAAGAGGACTGATTGTCCTTCCCAAAAAATCAAAGTGTGAGTGGTGACATATGTTCAGTTCTTCTGTCTCACACACTTAAAGGACCTGTTATTGGGTCTCTTCCCTTTTGTGAATCTCATATCTACATTTGCTTACCTTCATCCTTCCAGCAGCCTGTGTGCCCACTGGGGCCTGTATCTTGCTTCAGGTGACAGGTAGCCACTATCCTCTTGCTGACTGCAACCTTCATTTCAGACCACACTGACAACAGACTTGAGGGCCACACCGATCTCTTTCAGCTGTTTTCTGTTTCATTCTGTGGTCTGTCCCTGTCCTTGCTCTCCCCTCATATTTTGTCTTCCTCCTGCTGTCTGCCACCATTATTATGACCCCGCTGGCCTTGCTGTCCTCCCTTTCCACATATGCCCTGGGACCTGTTGATCCCTTTCCATATTCATTGTAATTTTTATTCCTCTAGTCTCTAAGCCTTATTATTTCATTCTTTACCTTTGACAAGCTACAGTTATCAGGCCCCTTGCTTTATTACCCTCCAGTCTTTAGATCTGAATCACCTGGAACCACATGCTCTGTCTCTGGTCAGCCCTCTTCATCTCCTGTCTGTATGTTTCTTTGGCTTTTCACATCAAATTCTAGTTTCACATCTCATCCTTGCTCAATCCTTAAACTCTTCTGCCTGCTTTTTTTCTAGTCACATTTCATCTCTTATGCCAACTGGTCTCTGTACTCTGCACATCCCACTGCCCTCTCTGTCTCTCTCCAAGTCAGGTTTCCTATCAGTCTGTATCTTCCATCTGCTCTTTACCTCCAGAGCCTCCCTGTAATCACACAATTCATCAAGCAAACCAATAAACAATTCTCTGCTTTCCTCTTCAGACACAGAAACTTAAAAAAAAAAAAAAAAGAAAGGAAGGAAGGTCTCAAAGATTGTGAAGACCTAACAAAACAAACAAATGATTTTTCTATTTGTCATCATTTCACATTAAGTATCTCTTAGGATCTATATAGTGTGCCTGATAAATGACTCTGTAAGCACTTCATCTGGAAATAACTGTTGGCACTTCCCCACTCTCCACAGGATTTTAAGTTCTTCAAGATATGGGTGTTGTCTCTGACTCACTTATAAAGTAGAATGCACAGTTGTCATACACAGCAAATGTGATGCATTATGATGTCTTAGCAATAGTGACAATATCTCAAGAAATTAGTGTCCATTTTAAAAAGGATTGCCCTCCTCTGAATTGGGAATAATAGCTAATATTTTACCTTCTTCTTTTTATTTTTTTAAGCATATTTTACCTTGGAGTTATGAAAATCCATTCTAATCTTCACTCTATCAGATATTTATGCTGCCTGAAACAGGCTACTTGCTTATGTTCATCATAGAGAAACAGTTAGGAGCTGGAGGGTAAGAAAAAGGAAAGGAAGGGTTCATACAAGGATATGGGTTTTCTGAGTCATCTTTAGAACCTATCGTTTTTTCACTCACTTTAAAAACAAGCAATCAAACAGTAAAATCTGGTTTCTTTGTGCTTTTTGTGCAGTATGATGAGGGCATCTTGTGTCACTTTATGTAGCATCACATGCTGAGCTGTTTGCTATCCTTGGATAACCTGAAGCAACAAGATGCTCTTAGAAACAGAATTGCAGATGGTATTTCATCTCTAATGTGTCAGTAGTCCTCTGATAACCACAAAAAGGCTTGAAACCTTTTTGTTGTGTTTACTGAGTAGATTTGAAGTGGACAAATTCAGCAGAAATGTGATGCTTTAAAATCCTTTTTTGCTTATCTTTTTTGTCCCCCACGACTTTGCCATCAAAATCTACAACTGCAGAAATCTGTTGCCTTTTCATGTTACAATGTGAAACGCAGAGTGTACAGAGATATTTTGGAGGTAATTCTTTCTATAGTAATATGTATTCATGAAAACGTAGCTTCACGCAGCTCCACCTCCAGCACCACATATAACATACACTCATCTTTTTTAATTGACACAGACACATTTCATGTATCTGTGCTGTCACAACTATTTTGAGCGTGAGGCTGTACTGTTCAGGATGCCATGAATCTGTTTTAGTGCCCTCTCAGTGACCTCTGACGTTGCCTGATGTTTAGATGCACTAATGCATCTAGCTTGTAGTTTTCTAAACGCATCACTCCTCTGCTCAATCAAAGTATCCTTGATTACAACAGCAACTCACTGCTGGTATAATGGGATGGCTCCAGATTACAGCAATGTTCATGTTTACATGTAGAAAGGGGAACAGGAATGATCCATAAATTTCTCATTAAAACAAACTGAAGTCATGAGAGGAGCCTTTTTTGGATGACAGAAACAGGAAGATTGCACTTGATCTGCCCTACTTTTGCCAATGGGTTTTACTGCAGTCATTTGAAATCACTAGAGAGAGATAATTCAGCTAGCTGAGAATGTCAGAAGATGTGTTTTAATTAATAAAACAGACTTTTTAGGTAATTGTATCTTGGCATCACATTAGGAATAAACATCAGCAAGATGAATCCCAGACAGGTATAGTGTATATATATATAATATTTTTCAGAGTAATAAAAAGTTGTTAGTTGGTTTCAAAAATACAGAAAATAACATGAAATATGCAAGTAATCTTTCCTTTGCAGTCATCACAACCAAAACAGGAATTCACACACTTTTTCAAAATTGGGTGTATAATGGCTTCCTAAGAACTTGTAGAATTTTATTGGGGCTTTCTAATACTTGAAACAATCGTTGCATGTTAATTGTTGCATAAAAATTTCAAATCCCAAGCAGTACTCATTAGCAACATCATTATTACAGAGGTATTTTTTCATAGGTATTTAATTTGCCACGTGTTATATACACATGTACGTAGATGATGGCTGTTCTTCTTCCTTGATATGCACATTTCAGGATGTGCCCAGACTCCCCTTTCCTGGAGGAGTGCAACAGTCTGCAGCTACATCTGTATGACGGAATTCAGTACTTTCAACTGGTTTTTGTCTAATCTGATTACACCTCCCTAGACAGAAACCTCCCTGGTTAGACAGTGCAGTACCTTCCATTTGGAAAAGACCACACTGAAGGGCCCACCCCTAATCTGTTTTCTCATTTAGCCTGAAGGGAAAGTCCTCTCAACTGGCGAGCAGAAGCAATGCTGTTTCTCTTCAGAGAAACAACTCAAGGGTGCTGTGGCATATACTGTAAGCTTAATCTAAGACATATTTTGCTAAAAACCTCAAGTTATACTCAACATATGGCACAGAATAATTATTTAACTCTTTAAGTCAAACCAGATATCTAGTTGGAGGTGGATCTATCATGATCTGGCAACATTTTCTATGAGTGCTCAATTTTACTAAGTGTAAAAAGGAGTTAAAAATTAGACTAAATCTACAGTGATGTGCTTCAATCCTCTCATGAGGCCTTCTTGGTTGGCTTTTATTACTGTCCTGCTATTAAAATAACCTGAAATTTTGATAATTTCTAAAGGCATTCACCTTCTCTCATGACTGTGCTAAACCATCCCAGCCAGAAATAACATAGGGACATGGAAATAAAACTACTTCTGTGAAAAAATTTTTTCAAAAAAAAACCCCCAAACACCATCCTCTTTGATACAAACTGGTTTATACCAAGTGCTAAGTATTTAAAAGATTTGCAAGCAAAGATCTACAAGATCTTAATGGTCATTTGTATGTTAATATAGGCTGAACAACACTCTGCTTTGGGCTTCAGTTTCACTTTGAGACTGCAGTGGCATCCATCATCTGTTCTTCATATGAGCTTCTTTGTATTGTGCTTCTGCCTGTCTCCCACCCTTGTATTTGATTGCTTTGTATTAGTTTGTTGGACAGGAAAAATAGTTAACCTTCTGCAGCATCCCCACCAGGCTTACAAGCACCCATTACAATGAAAGACTAGCACAAGGGTGAGGCAGCATGCTCATATTTGGAAACCAATTATGATTGCTAACCTTTCATAAAGGGGCTTGCATGAAAACAGATCCATACTAAAAAGACAATTGTTAAAAATAAACCAGCAAACCCAATAGGTCTAGACAGGTAAATTTGCCTGAGATCTTAACTGCACTTTTTTTACTACATGACAGAATAAACAACCCTAATTTTTAGTTATATGATACCACTCAGACCTCAAAAATAATTTATAAGATACACGTTACTGATTTGGGAAGATGGTTTGGGAATATGATATGAGTATGGGATTATTGTGCTTTAAAATAAGAGGTATCTATCAGGGCCAGAATAGATGTTACTATAAAGCCTGGGGTATGATAATCTATGTTTGAATTTAGGCAAGGCTGGAGTATAAGAATTAAATCTGCATCTGCTGTGGATTATAACTTGCTGAAAATCCAGGTGGTCTGGACTCAATTTAACTCAACTTTCTTAAAATGAAAAATCTATTTACTCTCAGCAAATCATAAGTAATAAGAACTACACAACAGACTGAGTTAATGAATCACGAAGAACCATATATTGCAATGTTTTCACCCCAAGAAAGACCAATTTTTCTTTCTCCTTCCATTTTTAATGGAGGCTCAGTTACTTATAGAACAATTTTATTGAAATAACTAGGCTACAAGTGTTATAATGTTTATATTTATTTATTGTCAGTATTGTCAGTATTTATTTTTTATTAACAGTGATTTTACATTCCAAATATTTCTTTGTAAATGCTGGCTTTGTATTTGAAGTTAGCATACTTAAGTATAATTTAAGTAATTTTTAAAGAAATAAAGGTAAAATATTAAATGTTCATACGTGTTGCCTGATATCAGGCAGTCAGATACAAAACTGTCACAAACTCAGCATTATTTCTTTCTCCCAAGCACCAAAAATTCCATTCAGCATATAAGGAACAATGCGCACAAATGCATTTTTGTGTTTGTTTGTTTGTTTTTTGGTTGGTTGGTTGGTTTCTTTTGGTTTGTTTTGGTTTGGTTTGGTGTAAAAATTCTATTGTTTGGTCTCAGGGTTTTTGCTATTTGTTTTGCTTCCAATTTTCAAAAAAATGAGTGCAATAAGATGACATGCCTCTTTTGGGGAGTAATGTATCCATCTCATTATATGCTCTATTTTGGGCATAAGATCATGATTATTATTCCATCTTCCCTCTGAAGACATATCTAAAATCTTAGTAATGTAACTTGCTGAGAGGTTATTAGCAGTGTGTGTAGATTGTATGTTGTTTTGCAGGTGTCTATGTTTATTATGAAAAACTGAAAATTAGAAATCACAGTCAGTACTTTGTCTGTCTCAGCTTTCAGCTCGGCCTCTGAGTAACCTGATGCTCCAAACCCCATAGCTGTCATCTAACCCAACACGAGACCTCAGCCGGGGGCCAGGCTCTGCTCTCATTTTCTACAGTGCAATTTCACCGTGCCAGTGGAGTTACTGGAATTCGAGGGTACAGGAAAGTGTATTTTGGCACCAAGAGTCTCTGTGCAGTCAAAGGAGGATGGTATGTTCTTACTCATCAGCAGAGCTCCATTGATGTTGCTGAGAAGGGGAGCTGTAGGAGGGAGTGGGCACTGAGCTATCCAATGGGTTCCAACTGTGGCACAAATTAACCTTGGGTTAATGTCAGCACAACTCTGGGTGAAAGAGGATTTTTCCAGTTTTCCCACAGGAAGGCAAAGAACAGCCTGTAGGAAATGATAAAATGTTTTGCTGCATGTGTCTATGGACAGAAAATCTTTGCATCTAACTTTTATTTCAAGCCCTGGACAAAAGAGTGAGTAGGTCAGAGACACAGAGGAGTAGCTCAGGCAGAACAGAAGACACAGCTAAGTGACCACTTCTGTTGTGTGTGACCACCAGTTGGCAGAAAACATCCTTAAAATATTGTTTTTCTTTACAGAAACACTAGCATAATTGTATACTCTCTATACTTGACGGTAGCTGACTCTTTCCCTTCTGAGTATTAATGGTTACTAGGATTTCCACTACTGTGAATGACTTTAAATGATTTTGGATTTAGAAAATATCTGTTTTTTATTTTTTTCTGTCTTTGCAGAAGTGGAAATTCTGCCTGTCCTCCAGTTCACGGTGCAGCATAAAGGGAGAATTAACCAGTTGCAGGCATGACACAGTGAGACAGAACCAGAACCAGGGAATCCCATATCTCTGGATTCAAATTAATTTGGAGTAGTTGGGCAATTTGCAAACTATGAGAGTCTTGGGTTGAAGGAGATTTTAAAAATGGCTCAATCCTATTTTGTTTCTTTATGATGCATCAAAAAACCCTGAGAAGATGTTTTTAAATATCTTGTCTGCACATTCATACCTTTGCAATATCAGTAACACAGAGTAATTTGTTCATGCCTATGTTCATGCAACTTATAGGCGATTTACAGAGTTTGCTGTTAATCATGATACTTTAACAAAATACCTTTTCCTCAAAATTGATGCTAAAAATAGTAGTTGCACTAAGTGGGCTTTTTTCCAGTTCTCTTGCAGACTACAAAAATTCAGAATACTGCAATTTGCCTGGGCTTGAAAGAGTGTGTTATGTTTAAAATATTTGTACTACATATGTAAGACTGTACAGGTGGAAATACCTAGATTGTGGTTTGGTGGGATGATGTTTTTAAATATCATGAAGCAAAATATTCTATCTATTTCCACTTTTTTCTTTCTTTTTTTTTTTGGCAGGGAGAGGGGGTACGGTTACATTGACCAACCTCCCACTGAACACTTGTGTATAATAGGTAAACTACAACAAGATACTTAAAATTTGTAAAAATGGAGTAGAGGATCCCTCCCTTAACCTCCCCAGAATTGCTTAGAAGAAACTGAAACACCACTGGCCTGACCATGTTAAGCATGTACCTTACACAACTTCCAGTAGGGAGTCCAACTCTGAGAAGCATTAAGCATGCATGCAAATCATTGGGTTCAAGCAAACACAAATCTTTGTTTGACATAAATATAATATGCTCGTGGGGCTGTAACACAGACAGCAGAAGTTTACCAGCATTCCCTGTTACTGATGTGCTCATCAATCAATATCACGTTATACTCAGTGTTGTACCGTGCCAGAAAAGCTCTTGACTGAAGAGCTTATAATAGAACCTGAAGGCTAGACAAAGTAACCAATAAAGTAAGATGTATTTAAGCCAAATGAGGGAAGAGTGACAAATTACATCTGAACTGTATCTCCTTTGGACAGATTTCTAGGAAGGACACGGGGATTCTTCTAGTTTCCTGTAGTTACATGATTTTTGGTCTAATTTTGTGCATGTAGCAGTGATTCCCACACTGACATTTATGGATCACCAAGGAGCAGTGAGGACATGGTATATTGTCTATGGAAATAAAATACTGTCCAATGTTTTGGAGCAATAAATATTTAAGTAAAAGTTTGCTGACAAGCAGACAGAGTGGTCCCTTATTGCTGAAGAGTTATAATGACCTGTTGGCCTAAGAAGTTTGTTAACCTTTACGGGTTTCCATTATTTAATGTTTTTTTAGCCCAGTAACACTGAAGTGTGTCACTACACTACTTTTTGGAACATTTTGGTCTAACATTTTGGTTTTCATTTTTGGTTTTCATTTAGGAAAGGCAAGAGAAATATTTCTTACTTCACTAATTTGTGAACTCTGTCTAATTTTGGCAATTTGTTCCATAGTTCTTAAGCAACACACACCGTATGTAGGTAGGTTCTTTTTAGCAATGTGTACCGTATATAGGTTGCTCTTCAACAATGCACATCATATGTAGGCTGAAGGATTAATAATAAAATTGAAGCTTAGTAGCACATGATTGATCTCTTATGGGAAGAGAAAGGGATCTCAACAAGGTGACCTTGAATGCCTGGTCACTACTAACATGATCGCTGTAGAGAAAACTGCAAGCAGAGTCCTCTGTGTCCTGCCAAGCAGTCCTTGTGCATAGCTGAAGCTCTGCACTGACAACTAATAGCTCAAATTCAGGACTTCTTTAAACAGAAAATACTATCCTCCTTCACCATTGTGTGTGTGTATTTAAGCTTGGGTATTTTAAATGTTTTAAGATACTTCAGATCTGTAATGACTACAATAAAATTGTAGATCCCAGAGCTAAGAAAAGAAAACTTTTTAAGAGTTCTGGGGCTGTGTTGAAAACCAGCAAGACCAAGAGCAAAAGAGCTGTAAAGAAGGCATTGGGTCTGTTGCCTGTGAAATGTATTTCTTTCAAGTAAGGTCTCAAGAACAATAAGAAATTGAGTCAGTGTTTCCTTGGCCTTAAATCAAGAAGTTCTTTTGTGAATCTGGAATATGAGGAAGTAATGAAAGAGCAAATAGTTTTGGAGTTCAGCAATAGAGAGGTCTTGAAAGACTTTTGGGGACATTGACCCAAGATTCAAAGAGGCAATGATTTCACACCAAAGAGCAGAAACAGAAGAATTGCAACAGACGACCATCAAGTCCACAGCAAAACATAGAAGAAAACATTTTACAGAAAGTGAAAAGGGAGAAGAAGACTGATGTCAAACAAGGAACAATGTCACTGATGTGGCAGCCCGTGCAGGAATGTGAAATGTCCATTGATTTGCAAACCTTCCACTGAGATGTACCACCAAAGGAAAGTCATGGGTTAGAGTTAGAGTTCAGAATTTCAAGTGGTGGAGAAAAACTGTTTTGGAAACCACATGGGAAAGGATGAAACTGCAAAAGTAAAGTACGGATGGTCAAAAACTACTTTGGAAAAACACTCAAGGATGAGAATGAAGCAACTCCTGAATTTCTGCAATGGAAAGGTGACAATGAAGAACTGTATTTAAAAGTTCAAGACAAGACTGTTTTTCCCTGGTGAGGAAGAAATCCCGGTTACAGAAGCACAAACCGAGGACAATCACCTATGAATGACATCTTGCAGAACATGCCAGCTATCACTGCTGTTAGACAAAGTGTCTGTGCTGGTGGCCTAGTAGCTACCAGTTGTCTAGTGAGCTCACAGGAATGAGATTCCTTTAGGACACAGACTCACCGGTGAGGCGGTGGAAGGACACAAAGTTTGTCAGGCAACTCACCATGTTGGATTTTCTTTTGAACAGAAAACACACCAGTGGAAGAACTATAAAACATGACAGCAGATGGCATTGTTTGTAGAATCAAAGAGCCAGCAATCTGAGCTGAGGCCTTATAAACTGTGGGGAAGGAAGAGGACAGACTCAGACTCTGCACTGACCCCAAGGAGCTGAGCAAGAACATTAAAAGGAAACATTTCCACTTGTTGGCAAGTTAAGAACATGTGTGCTGGGGGAGAGAGCCAAATTCCTAAACAAATTTGTTGCCTTGTCAGGGCTTTGGCAGAGCCTCCTGGACACAAAAGTATTGCTTTCTCAGTAAATTGCTTGGCAGATGCTGATGTGTAAGGTCATCTCTGGGCATGTGTCTAGGACCATGCCATGTTCTGCTGGCACTGCTACAACTAAACTATTACCAAACTAGCAAAGGTTTGTATTGAAACAACTGTTTCACAGGACTCCTGATGGCACTGGAGAAGGCTTTTCCTAGAGAACTGAGGGGCAAGAAGACTCAGAAGACTCATCCCAGCCTGTATTTCCTGTGTAATCTTGCATGTCATAACTTTTCAAGAAATCTTTTGTAAGTGAGTTGTGGGGATTGAAATGGCCAGAAAGCAAGGAAATCAAGTACTGTTCTGAGGGAAGCTAGAGAAAACACTGTTCTTCTTCTCCCTCTCTCAACTGTCATGCCACAACTATGAAAAATAGAAGCATGGATGGCATTTTTCCTGACTACTGCAAGTCACCAATATTGAGAGGAAAATTGCCAGCTGGTGTAATCAGCCTGAAGCAGCTCTGCTGACTCACACCCACAGAAGCCTTGGCCATACCAATAGTTTGAATGAGGGATTAATTAGATAATAACAATTTGGTCAGAAAACTGAGCTGAATTCGGCATGGGTGACCACCCTGTCTCTGTTCTTCCTTCCTCTCAGGGGGCTGTGGAAGTCTGAATGGCAATAGCTTGTAAATCTTTGTGTCTGCTGTTCTGGGTTGCCCAGGCCAGCTGTCTTTAAAGATCTTTGTGCCCTCCCCAAAGCAAATCAAGCATTGTGATGGCTGTTTTGGATGCTGACAAGTCCTGCTGGCTTGCAGCTGTCTTGTTTTCACCTGTCATTCATGTCACCTATGCTGCCCTATCTTCTGCCTCGTGCTTACACAGCTGCCTTTCGTAATATATAGGAAAGTAAGTGTACTACACCAAACTGCTTGGCCTTAGTAAAAGTTGAGTAGTAAATGTCAACTGTCTCCACAATCTGCTTGTTTCAAATATCACATTGGTTCTACTCACACTCAGTCTGCTGCTGAACAGAGGTAGTCCCTAGGCTGCCTGGGCAGCAGCACTGTGTCTCTATCCACAGAGCAAGGACCAGGAATGAGCAAGGACACATCTCTATCCGCATGTGCAAGGCAAGCAGCTCCACAGCAGCCCAGCGTACAGGACCCCCATGAAGAGGACTGATGCCATTTCTGTGCCCAGGACATCTCCAACCACTGCTGCGTTTGCCTGCAAGGGTGCCAATTAGTGCCAGCCATGGAAGCAGTTCCTGCTATGTGGACACCTGCCTCCAAGGGAGAGCACTGAAATCACCCACACATCTCACAGAGGTCACCGAGCAGCCATTCGATGCTAATAACTTTTGGTCACTACCAGCTTGGGCTGCAATCGAACCACTGACCTAGAGGTGAAAGGCTGTATATCCCATTACCAATCTGCTAAACCATCCAGTCTCCCTATTACTGCAATTTTAATTAACTGAGCCAATGACATGAAAGCTGAAGGCAGAGGGAGTGGGCAAGGAAGCGAGAACACATTGGCTTTTACACGATTTGTTTCTTTTGAGTGGGTTTTGCTTTTTGTTGAAAAGCCTTGTCCTAACCTGTGTTGCCCATGAGACACTCCTGATCTGCTGCTCAGCACAGGACTGGACTGTTAATAGCCAAAAAAGGGTGAAACACTCCTTCTGCCTTCACTTAACAATGCAACCCCTGGGAGAGCAATCTCTGACATCAAGATCTGAAATTTACTCTCATCAGGAACATTGTTTAGAGTAAACTGAAAAAATGAAAGAAAGACCCAACATGATAAATTCTGATACAATCTGTTTCTGAAACAACAAGGAAAAAAAATTTGTTTGCTCTCAATTTCATGGATGCTAGGATCCCAAGAAAGCCTGATGTAATGCTGTCAGGAATTTAATCAATAAGTAGAAAAGTGAATGTCTCTGATAAGCAAATGATTTGACCAGGCCTAAGCTCAGCCATTACAAGCCACTAGGAATGGCTCCACAGTTGTTTAAATGAAGAACAAAACACTGTGCTCCTCTGGTAAGAAATCATGTCATTGCCTGATGTAGAAGAAAAAAAAGTGGCTATTTGGTTGGACTTTAGCAACAGTGCATGTCATTTCCTCAGCTGCTTCTTTCCATTAATTTTAGTCAGTGTTTAGACTGGAAGCATTGGAGAAAGGTTGGTGAGCCCTACAGGAACTCTGAAGCTGTCCTTGGTTGACTCATGCCATCATCACCAACAGCTTCTCATGCAGCAAGAACCTCCGCAACTTCCCTGTGATGGTAGTTATCACTACCACTTGAAAGATGCATGCAGCCTTTGTGGATTCACAAAACAGTGGAAGCAAATCATTGCCTCAGACTCTGAGCAGCTCTGTTGCCTTGCCCCCTGCCTGCAAGTGGATCTTACACTGTAATTAGTCAGCAGTCAGTATTGCCCCTCTGTGCCCATGTGCTTCCTTACCCAAGTGCCTACATTTCAAACAGCATTCACTCCACTATCAAGCCTGGAGTACTTCAAGCTTGTTCTTGCATGTGTGTTTGATAAGTCACAGCATGACTATTTTTTCTCTCTGTGTTGATTATCCACCATGGTCTAATCCCACAACATAAACGGCAGACAGACAGTCCCTAAAACACAGCAGCTTCTCGAGGTCTAGCATCCTGTGAAAACCCTGTTCCTTGCAGGCTGTTCCTGTCTCCAGCAGTGCAAGCACGGGGGGGGTGGAGGGTGGCGGGGAGGGGTGCGATCGCAGCTTGATTCCAGTCCCCAGCTGTCTGCAACAGCCGCTGTTGCTGGGGCCTCACACACAGCACAGGCCAATCCCTAACTCAGGACTTCCTGGAGGTGGGGAACGCTGGGCTGAAAGCCTCTGCAACCCCTCGTATGTGTGAGCCTCTTTGACGCTCTGGTGCCTTGTTATTTCAAATGCTTTGCATGTGTAATTTATGTAACAGGTCTAGAAAAAGAAAAAGAGCACAAAGAAGCCAGGACGAAACTGTGCTTTTTATCATACCTGTGGTTGGGATGGAAAGTAAAGTACTAAGCAAACCCCAGCTATGTGTGCCCTGATGGCTCTTCCCCTTTTCCACTGCCACTCTCCTATACCTTACGGACTCTGCTCAAGGTGCCCTACCTTGATCTTTAATAGTCTCCTTTTTCCCCTTAGCACCCCTCCAGAGTGCAGCCTTGCTCTGTCCCCTGCCTTCTGCTATCCTTCACTGATCGCTCTCTTCCTGCTCCCTGAGAGGGTGTTAGTGTCACTGCACAGACCCTTAATAGTAGGGAGCAGAAGCTTCTGGAGGACCTCCAGGAACAATGATTTCCAAGTTTGTGGCCCTGTGAGAAGAACAGATCAAAAAAGCCATAGCAGCTTTGCAGCTCAAAACTGGGCGAGTGGGGAGGGATGAATTTTGTTAGGAACGTAAACAGCAGCATCTCTGTCAATGAGCTAATACTCAGTTCCTCAATCAGATTCCACGTGAAGATCAAGGTCTGAATACAGGAACTGTACTGCAACATCAAAAATGTTGTTGGGGAAATATGAGAGCTGCTTGGGAGAGGATTAGTGCAGTATTTCTAGAGAAACTTCTGCATTACAAGCTAGGTCCCTGGCCTGGCCTGCCTGTTCTCCTGATGCCATGGTCAGGTTGTTTGGGTTGCACCTAGGCAGCATTCAAGAAGCAGTGAGAAGTATCTCTGTTTGTGTCTTCACTGGTCCTGAAGGTGTGAGCACTGTCTGTCCCAGCATAAAACCAAAGAGGGCTACCTTAGCCCTGTGTGTGTCTTTCACCCCTCAGTGTCCAGCTGCTGTTGGTCCCGTATAGCTAACCACCTAACAGAGAAAACACAGCTCCGTGTAGGAAAGTGGACTCTCTTCTGGTAGTCTGGTCTGTGCCTGGTGGATGCTGGAATGGAAAACACTGTGTTAACTGATTAGAAGGACCACAATTTAGGGAAAAAGCTGAGATATGGAGGTTGTCCTAACTAACACCATGACTGCTCTCTGAGCAATGAAAATGTTGATTTCAGGCTGCGTTCACTACAGCCTCATGCTAATGTGGGCAGGGAGTAAACCATTAATAACATTGGCTTTTATGCTTTTAGACTGAAAGCTTCAAAGTTAATAAACTATTGAGATGAATGAGAGAGTTCATTCACTTCAGAGCTCTTTCCCAGGCTGCCTGGAAACTCAGCATGACAAAGATTTACATACATTTGGTTACCATTTCTTATCATTTGTTTTCCTGCCCATCATGGCTAAAACCTGTGTTACATAGAGAAATGAAACTAGATTCTGAAGCACATTTTTTTGCACAAGAACTGGATGTCACAGCAAATTCCATGAACACAGAAGCACAATCCTGGCTTATTGCTTGCAACATATCCATATCTCAGACAGGCACAGAGCGAGTTTGTATGCTGACTTGCAAAAGCCTCTTTTTTTATGTCTTTAGTGACAATGCACTCCACTCTATATCTGCAGATCTGGTTACTGGGTAACACTACAAACCAGGCCCTGAAGGCAGAATTCTCCAATGCTAGCCTCCCTCCAAGAGGGTGCAGTGATGGAGCTTGGAGTGCTATCTGACGCATCACAATTAATTGTGGAGAAGAGAGAAAAGCTGCATGCTCTGGAGCAGTGACACTGTGCTGCAGACTCCCACTGCCTAGGACTGCACTGTGAAGCACAGCTGGATTAGCACAGCTGGATGTCAACCATAGCTCCTGTGGGAGACAGAGAGGGAGAGAGCAGGACTGTGCCACACTAGTGTGAGAAAGACAATCTCAGCTGCAGGAGGGCATGAGGAGGAAGGGAATATTAACACTAGGGATTTGACAGTACTCACAGGTCTTGTGGAGGTCTCTCTCCCACTTGCTTCACTGAGTTTTCCCCATCACTGTGGTCAGAATTGGAATGGGAAAGGTGAATGGGAAATACTTTGATAGAATGGGAAATACTTCAGCAGAACTGCTGGGTTTACCATGCCCTCAGCACTTCTCTACCTTTCTCCGGGGATCGGTGGGGTTCTAGGTCGGATGTTTTCACTCCTGGCCTGTGACAACACTTGGAAATCATTGTTCCTGGAGGTCCTCCAGAAGCCTCTGCTCCCTACTATAAACTCTTTTCTTTACTTTGACATTCACCAGATTTGGACTTCTTTTTACCCACTGTGAAGCTCATCATGTGACCTCCAGTAGTATCCACATCTACCCAGTAAACCAACACCCCTGGGGACCAGGCTCACCCTGCACACAAATGACTTACAAGACAGACCACACCATGAACCATTTTGGTCACAGGCACTGCCACTGTGACACCCACAAGAGGCAGAGGAGCCTCCTTGGACCATCACTGCATGCTGGCAGCCATCCTTGGGGTAGGCAAGGGCCCCCTAAAATGTTAGTCCCCAAATGCCTCGCCACCAACATGGCTGAGGTCTGAACCAGTACAGGGCTGAAACTGAAGCATCTGAAGTGGAGCTGCAGAAGATAACGAGACAGTTCCAAGCAACAGATGCACCAGAGGGACAGAAATGTCCTGCTACAAGCTGGAATACATTTCTGACAGGATGTGAATGCTAACAATACAATTTGACCCTCTGGGAGATTTTGGCTTTCTGAGTAGTGGAGATTTGAAAATCATTGGCTGCTTTTAAGCAAGAAGAGGACAGCTTAGGCCACTCTAGCAACAGACACTGGAATGTGCAGGAGAGCAAATCCTGTAATTCTGTCCCAGTCCCTAAGGTGTCTCTCAGGCTACTTGCTTCTTCCAGTTCAGATTTTGTTTGTTTTGTTCTGGACATTACACCAGTTCCTTTCTTTTCCAGGCTCTTTTCTACATTCCACAGTCCAGCCTGGAGCTGAGGTAGGGAAATGCCCCACATCTACCATGGTTGTACCCCTGGAATTATGTTCTCATCGATCTCCCCGTGCTGGTTCCCTGATCTTGCCACTCTCAGTACACATAGCAGCAGTCCTGAGAAAGCTAATGCAGGCACAGCCATTGACCCAGACACATAATTTCCCAGGATGATGCCATCAGTACAACAAGGGCTTATGTCACGAGTCATGCATTAAGCTTCAGGTTACAAAACTGAATTTTAGTTCACAAGAGTGGAGCAGCATGCCCCAGTTCTCAGGAGAGCAAATTACCTTACTTAGACAGCAGGTCGTTCATTAACCCAGCACAGATCTTTGCTCCTGCCCTAGAGTTAAAGACTTACGTGAACACACCTTGCTGTGTTTCTCTGGGCTTGGATGAAGATGACACTACTCTGATCCAGAGTTGCATGACTCACTGTCACATGTCATCCAGTGCAACTGGATGGTCACCACAGGAGTGGTCCCCTGCAAGATGGATCATCCATTGCCCATTATCTCCCTGGCTGTGGGTTCTTTTCCCATTGACCTGCACATAGTGCCTCTCTCCCCAGAAATGACACCTCCAGCACAGACTATTCACTGCTCCTGTCATAGTGCAGCTCTATACTTTTCAGGCATCAGTACCCAGAGCAGAGCAACACCAGAAAGAAAGGCTCAGTTCCTGGAAGAATAATCAATATTCTCAGATTGTTTAAAGAAGGGAAAATATGCTGGTGCTGCTGCACTTTAAGTAAGATGAAGAAAGATGCTTTATCTGCCTTCCTGCAGCTTCCATTTTCTTTTCCAAGGGATTTTGCTTTCCCTGAGGGAAGCTGGACCACCCAAGGATGCAGCCACACTGTGGAGCGCAGAGGAGGGTGAACATCTGCTGGCAAATACAGAAGGATGGGAAGGGGGGACAGGGACAACAACAGGGGAGAGACAGTAAGTGCTCCAAGTCATAGACTGCAGAGAGCAAACAAGCTTGTCAAATGTCCCTGATGCGGAAATTTTGCACTTAGGGGGAGAAGAGAAGTAATGGTGAAATATACCTGCATGCCCACATTGTTAAAATTCACGTATCTAACCACCCTAAAAACTTTTTAAAACAAATTCACATACTCTTTTCAATAATCCTACATAAAAAAAACCCCTCTCTGTACATTCCTTAGACCCTTTTAAATGCCCTGCGACATGCCAATGTCAGAGTGCATGAAGAACTTTACGGCAAGGCATAGAGGTCCTGCTGGGATCTACAGTACTCTCAGCCTTTAACCTCAGGCTCCTTCATTTAAACCTCTGCATGTTTGCACACATCACTTAATAGCTTTTCATATGGGTTCTTGGTAAATATGAGGCATTTTGTTTTGGGTGGCTTTTTTGACTTGTCTTTTTTTTTTTTTTTTTTGGCAACTGCATTCTTCCTTCATTCAACTTACTAGTTTTCATTAGCGTCTCTAGGAGAGTAAAGGCCTGAGGGTGTAGACTGCAGGGTAAAATGGCCAGTGCTGCTATGACTGGGGGTTGAGGGTGTGGGCAAGCTGTGGAAGGCAATATTTGAAATCAAGAGATGTTTTATTGCTTGCAAAGCAAAACACACAATGGGGTAACACAACGAGCACTGTAGATTTCCATAGTTTGCTGAAGTGTCCCCTCTGGTTTTGCTCTCACAACTAAGTGAAAAAGCTTCATGAAGGCTCAACATCCCATATTGGGTGCCTTCTCCACTCCAAGTATCCTGATCTCCTCTGCCCTGAGTCTCAGCAGCACCATGCCAGGACAGCTGGCATGCAGGAATCTGGTAGAGAGCAGCCCTGGGTCTAACAGCAAGAGACTGCTGTCTTGCTTTCAGGCAGTCAAAAGACAACCAACACTCTATTTTGTTTTCCTTAAAAGTGTTCTCCCTAATCTGCTCTAGTTCTTCCACATCAGTCTTAAAACATGAGCATTGCACATGTACAATGCTATTTTTGATCAGTTTTACATTCTTGAAATACAGCAGTAACACAAAGTATCTATGATAGCTGTCACAAGAGAGAAGAAAAAAAAATCTTGTTTCAAGTGCAACCGTAACAGCACATTTCAGAAACTGCCAGAGCAGATTTTTCCACCAAATGAAGGTTTCTCCACCAAAGTTGATACATAAGGGGGAGAGAGGAGCAGGTTAGGTGGCATGCTGTGTGTATTGGGTTTGGATCACAGGGGTACCAACTGCTCAAGGTGACATTATCATCTGCCTTTTCATCTCCAGTCCTAGTACTTGTGCTTCAGCGTACTCCAGAAAAAATTCCTCCAGCTAAGATCAAATATTTCTTCATGTGCTCACAGAGGATGGCTGACTACCTACTAGCTCCACTAAGCGTCCAGGATTTCCATTAAATACAGGCTCTGGAAGAGGGTTGTATCTGTGGAAATCATTCCCTTTTCTGTAGACCCCCCTTCCCCATTGCTGTATGGACCTGTCTTGGCAAATGATCAATACAAGCTATTGCAAAATGACAGTGTTTCACAGGTAAAACAGAACACATTTTTACACAAGGATGCCTTTCTAGCTCCTTCTAGCTATTACTTCCATTCGGAATCCCCTAGGGAAAATCACTTCATCCTTACCAATACAGATGGCAACAGGAAGAACTTCTAGCATTTGATCACACTTCTAAAAGTAAAGCCATTACACCACAAACCATTCACTTCTACTGCAGTATCCCAATGAAAGGCATAAAAAAGAAGGTTGAAACTTCTCTTTGTAGTGTCCTGTGTTGCTTCTCTGAGATCATCTGTGATACCATCTAATAGAAATTCCTTATGAAATAGTGTAATTGGTGGCAAAAAGAGAACTGGCTTTGTTAGCTGAACTGATATTAAGAAGATTTGTACATTAGTTTCCGATAGAAAGGGTATATTTCATAAACGAGTAGAAGACTCAGTGCTGTTACTTGTAGTATGCAATTTATATCAAGAGACATTTGGAAACTGAAGAAAAACACGGGAGGATATTTAGATAATGTAATAACTCTAAGTTCATTCTGTAACTTAATTAAAGGGTCTTGTGATGCCACTTACGAGTCTTCTCTGATAGGCTATTACCTCATGCTGCCTTATGCAGCTTTTCTAACCTTACAGCCACTATCCTGTTTCACCATTTACATGTAGTCAGTTTGGAAAACACCCAACCAGAAAAAATTAATATTCTCAAAAGGAGGTCTTTTTTTTTCCATATGGAGACAGTGGCATAGCTGTGTATCTCCTGTACTCAGTGCAGCTTGTATTGCTTTCTCTTAAATGTTTGGATTAATTTCCTGTTCAGGGTAGACCGATCCCTCACTGTACTAAAAACCATGTCAACTTTTGCAGGAATGTTTTCAGAGTCTCCACCTGGGAAGACTACATCTCTGAGTGGGAAAATAAACACATTGGCCTTCAGTTGGTTCGCTGACTATTTTCTCTGCTGACAACACTAATTGTTCTGTCAGTCAGGATGGTGATGGTTTTCAGCACCAGGTCCTGAGAGAACGGGAAGATAATGTTGTCTTTTGTTAGTATCTGAGCTCAGAAAACATGGAGATATCTAACTTTGTCTGTGTTCATAAAGTTAACTTAGAAACCAGGGTAGACTGCATAGCACTGTCCAAATGGGCATGAGCTGACAGGGGTAAACTTTCACTGTGTCATTCCTTATGTTTCAGATTTAATAGATTAGGAGGAATATTTCATATATGCTCACAACTTTTAAACTGCACTGTACTCTCAATTATGTTATTAAGTTACACTAGGAAGTGACTGCATTTCACATAGATATAACAGAGCAATTCTAGGCCTGTCAATCACATCATAACACTGACATGAAGGAAATTCATTTCAAAATATTTTTATTTTTAAAATAATTAGGTTTTTTTCCTAAATGATGGCCCTTTTTTTGTAAAGGAGGACTTTTGTGGAACTCTAGTAGCAGCAATAAGAAAATAGCAGCAATATATACTACAAATTACTGATTAAAATCAGCAACAATTACTAGTATAGAGCAGATAAAAATCTGAAACCAGTAGTTGAAATTACTTTGCCAGACTTCTGGACCACCTAAATATGTATCTACACATCTGTACTGACAGTGCTTTCCTTAAACTTGGTGATTTTTTTTTTAGTGAACAAGGTACCTCTGCTGTATTACAGGAGCAGACAGCCCTCTCTGACCTCGTACAAGACCATCCATACACCCCTTTTGCAGATAAATAACAGAAATAGCAAATCTGTCCAGAGTATTTCTTATATCATAATTTCTGATACAGTAATTTCTTATTAAGTATGTCTGAACCACAGCAAAATTAAATATACTCTCACAGATAACACTAATGGCTGCAAACATGGTATCACCATTGTCTTCACCACAAGACACTAATTTCCTACCCAGTCAATGAAACACACCTAGAAATAACTGTTTATCTTCTAATTCTGTTTCTCTCAAATGCCTTTCTGAGTGCTACAACTCAGAGAAACCTGAGGGAACTACAACAGTACACACTTTTCCTGCAGATGTAGTAACACTTGAGTATTTATGTACAAACCTGTGTTTCCACAAGTATATAAGCCCTCCGTCTTACAAAATACTATACAAGTAAACACAATAGCAACGTACATAAATATTTTTGCATAAAGGGGCTTACACTGGCATCACAGCGATGAAATTCAGTGCTGAATACACTGACATACACTCACAGCAGAAAGCATTTTTGTCTGTCTAGTCCTCTATACCTCTGCACCTCTGCTCCTGAGTCCACTAAGTCAGCAGCACAAAGAGTGCATTGCTTCCTCTTGTGTTGTACAAGATAAACAGTTCATTATGGCTGTCACACACACAAAAAATCTAGGCCTTTATTGTCAGGGCAAATAAAGAAATACCCATAGTGGAAAGCAGCACTGAGATGCTGCCTGCTCTTGGGGTGGTCTGTTTACCTCTCTGTGCCCTGTTGTCCCATCTAACTCAACATCTGTCTTCTCTATCTAAATTGCAGCGATTGTCTATTGCTCCACATTCTCAAGTGCCCACAACAATAGAAAGCTCTAAAAAAGATCAAGACCACTAGCATATAAAATATAGTAAGTAGCAATGAAGACATGACACACATATGAAATGTCTGTCTTGTTTTGAAATAGCCATTAACCATACACAGATCATCTGACAGTCAACCTCATCTACCTTTTAAACTGCTTTACACCAACATTGCTACCTTCTATTCCATATTTCTAATTGTTTTTAGACCAGAAAGCTCCACAAAAAACACTGAAGCATTAATATTATAGATACTCAATACTCTAAAATATTCATTAGGAAAAAATGCACTGATTAAACTCTACAACTCCACATCTTTATTTGGTATAGGCCCGAATTCTCACCTCCAAAACCAGAATTTGCTGTAGGAAAACACTCGTGGCACTAAAATCTGATATCTTATTCTATTCTGGGTCTGAGAATAAGTGCTCTGTCATGTTGGACATACATAGTGTCTATCTATCACCCCTTCACAAGCACATCCAACACACACAGAAATAAACTGGGGGTGTGGGAATAATTTTTATTTTGTGGGCTGTATATCACTGCTTCAAATTACTGGATAATTATGTAATTTATTATTATTGTGTGTGGGTTTTGTTCTGCTGTGGGGTGGTTTTTCTTGTTAGGATCTTTCTTTCAAATACTGATTGCAGTGCCAAGGGATATGAATGGCCATCTTTGAAATCAGAAGGAAAAATAAATGTACAATATCTTGAACACATATCTTCAGTCTTATATATAATAAGTGCAAAGATCTTTTTGTTTCATTCATGTTCTATAGCTATTAAGAGTGGTTTTAAACATGGCAGGCAGGGAGATCAATCAACTAATAACTGGTTCACCCTTTTTCCTTTGTTAATTAATGTTGACTGCAGTTGGATTTAACACATTGAACAAAGTCAGAGCTGAAATACATATTTTGGGACTGTGCAAAGCAGAGAATTGCAGCTGAGAGCTGGGATCAAGTTCTGTAGTGTAATATACTTAACAAGGAGATGAAAATCTAAAGATTTTGATGGCATCAAAATTGAGGTGAAGATTTAGTAACACTTTACTACATGTCCAATGGGGAATAAAAGTGATGGAAGAGTTTATCAAGCTGCACAGCTACTGCAGCAAACTTTTGTCTTTGGTGTCTTTCTCATCATGACTTTTTGACTGTTCCATGTTTTAACCTGTTCTCCTCCCAATTCTTTCTATTTTCCACACTTGATCAGGGTTTCTCTAGCTCATTTATTCTTCTCACTCTTTATTGCTGCCACACTTCACCAGATCTCTGAGGTACGAACAATCATTTCTTATTCAGGTTTTTCTCTTTTAAGATAAGAGAATCATGGAACTTCTTCAAAAAAGTAACTATTTTTATCATCTTATTACCTAGTGTTGCTGAACATTCTGAATGAGCTCTTCTGAATAAAATACTGTTGCTGAACATTCTGAATGAGCTCTTGAAATTTGGGTTTAATACGGTAACCTTATTTTTTTCTGAATAATGGTGCTCCAAGATCACTTATGAGAGGGAGAAATAGTAACAATACTTTAAAAAGTAAACATTTATTAGCCCTTTTTTGCAGTTACCTTATTTCTTCACCATTAGTTAAGCTTCAAGCTTGTATTTCTTCTGAAAACTAGGCCTGACTCTAACACAGACCTTCTGCGCTGCCCTTTTGTGTTCATGAGACAACAATATATTTTGAAAGATGCAACGGTAAGTACGTAAAACAAAAATATGTAATAATATTTGAAGGTAGAACTTGCCCTTCTACTCTCTCATGTTGGCATCAGGAAAAAAGCATACCAATGTTATATTAATGGTAAGGGAAGGGACACGTTTTAGGGAGCTACATACTTATATTTTATTATCCAGATAGCAGTGGACAACCTCACTATTGCATGTTGGCAGTAAGCTGCATTATCAGAAATGACAACTTCATTTTTACACTGAATTAATCCCATTGACAGACATGACATACAGCTGTTGCTTGGTAATTGTTGGTCATTGTGGACAGACTGATTTACGATTGAGAGGTACTGCAAGAGTGCTGCATTTTCATTCTAAAGTCTTGTCAAGAACTTCCTAAAACAAGTGAAGGCACATCTCTCTGCTAGATGCACTTATACATCTATCTTGGTGTTCACATAACGGTAATATCTTGGGCTGAGATTCAGAAAGTTGTTAAAGTAGTTAACACGTGTGGGCACGGCTGCTTTTTCTAAAATTTTGAACAGTGCCTCCAACACTTGACCACAGACCTGCTGGGCCTCTTGGAGGCCTGTAAGAGCCCCTGTAGCTCTGACCAGGCTTTTTTGCAAGACTTGGCTTCCTGGTTATGTCCACCCAGGTTTTACTTAGGGATTTTCTCTTTCACCCACATAGCTCTCACTTTGTTTTGTGGTGTTTTACATTTCAGAAACTGCAATGTCTTTTTCTGTGATGGTGACAAAGGTGGCTTTTGTCCCTATTTATTCCTTCAAAGATGCCCTGCAAAGATCCTTCCCAGTTTGCCTTCCTCTTCCCTCTTTGCATCTTTCTGTTGGCTCCTGTTTTTCTAAGGCAGCAGACATCAATAGCCTGGTCTTCATGTCTCATTGCTGTTGTAGCATCTCCACACTCTGCTAGCCTTCCTCTCTCTTTCTTGATATTTGAGATTAGTCACCTCTGCAGAACCCCACTGGAAATGGGAGCTGTAAGCTGTGAAGGACTTACCTCTCCCTGCACAGGGGAGGCCCAGGAGATGTTACTAGCCTTTAAAAGGTAAAAGTACACTGCTGAAGCCCTGGACCCATCTGTAGAGCACCCTATGATGTGCCCGCCACAGCACTAGGCAATTACTTGCTGGGAGAGATATGTGCCCTGAAGAAAATCCACAGACACTGAAGAGTTCTTGTAGGGACTGGTGACTGGTATTGACTGCAGTATCCTGCAGGAGTCTTCTAGTTTCTTTCTGCCAATGCATTGCACCAAACACTTGGTCAGTTTGCTGCCACCCTGCTTTTGCTCGAGTGGTCCTGCAATCCAGGCAAGTGACACCATGCTGAGGCGACTTTGGGTTCTTTCTGCAGACAAGCTTCTTCTTCCCAACACGCATCAGTGCCTGCAGCTCACTCTCTCTCCAAGTGCCTGTATTTCCTGGGCTAATGTGTTACTTTCTGTCCCAGTCAGGCAACAGGGCAAGTGCTTTAAAAAACTAAACTAAACTAAACTGAATTAACAAAACTATACTAAACTGGAAAAAGCAACAAGCACCCAAAATAAGCATGTCAAGTCCAACGGGAGGCTGCAGGAGAGATTGCCAGGATGTGGGGTGGGAATGTTCCCCAGGCGGCACTTCGGGCCGGGCTCGGTCCAGCTCCGCAGCTGTCAGACCCTTTCCGGAGTCGCAGCAGGACTGCGCCAGTCTCCCCCGGGCTCCCTCCGGGGCCGGACGAGCCATCCTGCCCGTGCCGCCCCCGCGGCCGAACCATCCGTCACCCTCCGCCCCAGGCGTGGGGCAGCAAGCACAAGGAGAGGCACTTTTGTTGTAGTTGGGGGTTTTTTTCCCCGTCTGGGGGGCTTAAAAATACCTCCGCAGTCGACATCGGGCACAGCGCGAGGAGTCGGCAGAGCAGAGGTGCTGTACAATTGACAATTCTTTTAAAACGTTAATAAAGTTAACGCAGCCTCGATGGCATCTGAAATACTAAATAGGAGAACAGTTTCAACCCCAGTCCTCACTGGAGGGGATACTCTAGTATGTTTCTTATTTTTATTTTCCTTATAGCCTGTTAAATTGACTAATAAAGTCAACACAGAGTTCTCTGTGTGGCTTCAAAAAACTCAGTAATTTTGTTAGAAAACGTTGAAATCCAACCCCAAAGTATTCAGCCCAAATATTTAGTTAAAGTAACCCTGTGGGTTAATAAACTAAACAAAGGCAAACCATGCAAAACTGCAGCAATGAAAACCAGACTTAAATAAACGAAGGAAAGTTTATAAGAACCCTTTAGCTGGAAAAAAACAGTGAAGGAAAACTGCATGAAAGTTTAATATGAAGCATGTGATACACAGGGGCTCGTTTTACAGGTACACGGCTTTGCTTCAGATGGTCATTGTCTCCAGAAAAATTTCGAAAATTATTTTTCTGCTAAGCTGCATTTCCTTCGAAACCTCACGGCAGCGTTTTCTGCTGAAGAAATACTCGAGAGCTTTTGGCAGGTTAAGAGGAGCGCTTCTCCTCGGTGTTGCAGCTCTCTCTCACTGCCCACACTTCACCACGTTGCTAATTTCGGTGTCTGACTTGTTTAGTTATTTCAGCTCCACTAATGTGGTTGCAAAATATTTACCTTTCACACAAGAATCTGGATTATTTTGATTAGAGACTGATGCGCTCTTCAAAATGTTTGCTTATGAGTTCTTTTAAAAGGGGCACAACAAAAGATTCCTCTTCTCAACCACCGCTTTTAAAACAGTTGTTAATAGCTAAACGCCGGTTTGCTATAGAGATGCAGTAAGTCTTTATTTATTTTATTTTTTTAAGAAAAAAAGGGAGATTTAAACAAAGCTTTTTAAAAGATATATGCCAGATTATCTCAGACTGCCTTCAGCACGTTGGCAGTTTGGTAATAATTATAACTATCGCTGTTCTGCAGTTCAGATCATCACGGAAGAAACCTTCACGACAATTGTTTTTTTATCAAATAAAGGGCATGGGATTGATGGCGTATTTTTCTCTGTGGAATGATGGGTTTCCAATTTATTTTCTTTTGCATTATATCCCCAAAGAAACAGCCATGGAAAAGATCGCTGGAAAAACAAGTCCCAAAATAACAAGAGATCGTTTAAACTTCTCTTAGTTGCTTTTCATTTTCAAGAAAAGCTGAATAAACAGCGTCGGCCCCGCCTGAGAGCGCAGAAAGCAGGTTTGTAATGAAAGAGACATGCAGAGGGAAAAGAGGAGGGCTTTTTTTTTTTTTCCTTCCCTTTTCGAGTACTTAACTTTCTCCTTTTCAAAAAGGAGCTTCGTGCAGCCCAGGGAGCATTTTATTTACCGTGTACAGAAGAAACAAGTCAAATTTAAAATTAACCTCCAGTCGTGCTAGGAGTAGATCGGACCAAATGTTGGGGGAATACTTTTATTTCCCCCTTCTGATATTTTTGTCCAATTCCGCTGCTTAACCATCACCCGTTGTACTCCCAATGAAGAGAACGGTCCCTTTCGGTGACAAGCCCCGATGAAATGATTTTCTTTAAAAAGAAAAAGAGAAAGATGGACTAAGGAACTTGGGGCAACAAAGCTTTACAAGGAGAGAAGAAAGACTTGGGTAAAATACGACACATTTATCTATCAATTGCTAGACAAGACAAAGAAGGCTTAACAACAGTTTGAAAAGAGTGGCCTGTGAATGGTTACTATTCAATTTGTATTTTATTCCCCGCTGGTCATGGAATTGAGATCAGAAGAAAAAGTGAAAACACATGGCTGAGGTCAGTAGGATCAGAGAACCACCACATACAGCAAAGGGAAGGAAAAGCAATGGGAACTTGTGTGAAGAAATGGATTATATAAACAGAGCTTACCATCGCCTGCACCCCATTATCCTATAATTTACACTGCATGGGAGCATAGAAATATATTAAACTAGTGATAGGTTTCACCGTTGCTTTATGCCAATCAATTCCATTATATACTTTCAGACATGTTTAGAATTCTTGGACTAATGTGTTTATTTTAAATATCACAGGGAAATTATGACATCACCGGCAAATAATGCTGGGGAAAGTTGCCTCCCTTTAGAAGTACGTTGTAGAGAAACATGATTTTAATTACATAATCACTTTGAAACCGTAATTATATAATAAACGAGGGGGATTAAGCAGGAAGTGTATAGTACATTAAAAATTGCTTAGGTCCTGCAAAAACAAACCGAACACACAGTGAGAAACGCTCGGTCACGAAGATCACTTGGTAAGTTCGGGCTATCGCATTTATTTGCGTTTCGTTCGAGGCGACAAAAAGATGTTCCCTCCGACAGCCGCCGACGTTTGCTTCCCGTTTTTCTCCGGAGGACACAAACGAAGCCCTGCTTTCCCTGGCAGCCGCCTTTTCCTGGCGGGACCGCGGCCCGCCCGCGCCACCCGCGGAGCCTGCGCCAGCCGTCACCGGGGAGGGGCCGCCGCCGTCCCGGCCCGTCCTCCGCCGCACCGGAGAGCCAGGCGGGGCGAAAGATGGTTTTTAAAAGAGGGATTAGTCGCCCTTCCTCCGCGCTGCGGGTTCCGCACATGCGGGCCGGGAGCGCCACGCGGGGACTTAATTTCGCATCCGTGAGCTGTGCACGGCGCCCAGCGCGGCCCGGCCCCCCGAGCCGCGGTACCTGCAGCCCCGGAGCCGTGCCCGGCGGCCGCCGCCCTCCGCTGTCCTCCGGACACGCGGGAGAGGAGGTCTTCTTTCACTTTTTAGGTGGCTCTTTTGGGGCTTGTTTGCTTGATTTTTAATTGTTGATTTCGTATGGTTGTCTTGTTTCTTTGGGTTGTATTTTTTTGGTTGGGTTGTTTTGGTTGTTTTTTTAAGGGCTAGACCAGAGCGGTGTGAGGTCCCGGGGATCCTCCCTGTCGCCTTGTGTCCCCCCGGGGCTGCCATCGCCTTTGCACTCTGTCCCACTCAGGCACAGGAGTCAGGTCTGCCCCCCGACCGAGCCAGGCACAGGCGCTGCCGTGGAGAAGGAGTGGTCACCAGGACCCCACCGAGAGTGCAGGAAACCCCAAGGGGGGAGAGGGACCTTGTCCACACAGTTGAGTGCCCGTGCACTGCCCGGAGGGCAAAAGCCTGGGGCCACTGGGTGGATTCCCCAACCAGAATGAAATTCAGACCCAGCTAACCCAGTGTAAGAGTCTCTGCTTGCAGCATTGGGTGTGACACTTCCCCCCTAGTTTCCAGTGGTTTATTGGGAGTCAACTTGGCTCTCAGGACACTTCAGATTCGGCCTTTGCCATGCAGTCAGTGAGCTGCTCTCAACACTTATCCAGTGGGTTGCTCACATCAGGAACACGTCTGGTCTTTGGGTCTGCACTGTGTGTTTCCTAGCCATCAGGACACCTTACTTTCCGGAAGGTGAAGAGGAAACACGGCAACATGGGTGCCCTGCGCCACAGAAATGTCTTGGATCATCCCATGCAGCTTTCTGCTGGACTGGAGAGCTGTACCCAGAGATCTTCATTTAGATGTGCTGCTAGCAAATCCATTGCTCAGAGAGACCTTTGCAAGCACAGAGAGGTCTTACAAAGAGCTGGCATGTGAAGGGGCTAGCACAGACATTCTGATTGGTGCATCTTCACCTGGTCCCTACCTGCAGGGAACAAAGTGCACCCAGGCACCCAACAGCTCAGTGCTTTAGTCCAGAGTCTCATGCCCCTTCATCCCCAGCCCATCTAGCAGGTTTTTATTTTGTCCCTGACGTCCAAGGCCATTCTGGGAGTTGCAACTCCAACACACTGGCCTGTAAAGTGCTAAGGCAGGAGACTGCCTGCTGATGGCACCATGTATGGGAGCCTCATCAGGTGGCTCCAGACATGGGCAGACCAGCTGACTCCCCACAGTTCCCTGCAGACGAGCCGAAAACCCGTGGATTCCTCTAGAAAGACAGCTTACATGCACATGCAGATGCTAACCGCATACCCAAGAGGCTGTCCCAAAGAGACATTTCCCCAGATGCTAGCTGTGTGGTCATGGATTCTCAGGAATATAATTTTTTCATATGAAAACATTTATTTTTCCTCCAG
The DNA here is from genome assembly GCA_013398175.1 of Climacteris rufus. Taxonomy (NCBI): domain Eukaryota; kingdom Metazoa; phylum Chordata; class Aves; order Passeriformes; family Climacteridae; genus Climacteris; species Climacteris rufus. The sequence continues at coordinate 198,334 of VZRZ01005788.1, forward strand.
ATGTCAGGGTAATTAAGGCAGAAGGATGCACTCTGTTAAATGTGTGAGAAAGACCATGATGCCTCGTAAGTCCACAGGAGTCCCTGGAGGATCAAGTACCAGATGGCATGGATGAGTCTCTGACAGGGGCATAGGGATGTATAAAACAGGCCTCATCAAAAGTCTTATGAGAAGCTATCATAAGAGAGAAGCTGGTTGCAAAGAGGGGGAGAGAATACAACAGGGATGGGTTTGTGAAGGAGGAGGGAGGCTCCAAAGTTGTCTAACCAGTGTTCTACACTAGCCAAAGGGTAAGTGCCACACAGGTCAGAAATTAATCTGCTTTGTGGTCATCGTGGTATAATGCCTGCCATGGTATTGCCAGAAGTCCCGGTCTCCTAATCTCATCGGGGAGAACAAAAGAAGAACAGAGCAATGAACAAAATATCTGCCAGAAAGGAAATCGTCTTCAGAGTCAGTCATTGACACCTGTAAGCCACAGGCAGCAAGCAGGGTGACATGGGAAGATTTTGGGGATCTGAAGAGCAACAAAGAGATAAGAGTGCCTGAAGCACCCAGAAGTCTGTTTTCCACTGTGTAGACATGGAACTTTTCATCTCAAAAGCCCTCAGAGCCTGTAAGTATAAATGAGTTAAAAAATGAAGAATTAAATTTGTGCTTGGTTCACAACAGGACAGCCCATGGATTTGTCCCTATAGTAACTTCCTAAAGTGCAGCTTATTGGAGTCTAGGAGGTTGCTGTTCAGTATGACTACCATCTCACTTGGCTCTCATGCATTTTTTTCCCCCCCACTCTGGCACATTTTATTCTCTGTATAAACCAGGTTGTTTTGGAGCATCTCAATAACAATGATAATATAAGAATTCATACTTAAAATAGCTCATTTCATCCAAGTACCTCAGAGTCCTGTGTTGACATGGTTAAGTCTACAAAATAGCCTTGGACTGATGCAGCAGTTTGTTTACTTCATGTTCAGTAAAAACTGTGTGGAGTCTTGGACCAACAAATGGAAAGACATAACAAAATTATTTAAATAGTTTCCTCAGTGGAAGTTCTTCCCTAAATACCGTGTGTTGCAAAAATTTCACTAACAGTTTGAAAAGCAAAGGCAACTGAGATGAGAATTACACTGAAAAACTCTAAGGGTATAATACAATTAAATACAACTTACTGGACTGAATATTCTTGGTTTGATTGAGGATAGGTTTATATCAGATTCATTTAAATTTAATAGAAATTGTTTAGTTTGCAGTGAAATTAGCTACTTTGAGATGACATGTCCGTGTGTTTTATCAGACTAGAGAAAAACAATGCTGTTGCTTCAGCAAGCACCTAGCAAAAATGTGATAGAAACATCTGGTGTTATCTGCCTGCTCTAAAAGGTCTTTTACCTGCCAGAGCTCACTCTTTGTTGTCTGGACTGCATGTCAGACAGAGCCTGTCCCTGTCCTAGTTTCAGCTGGGATAGACTTTATTTCCTTCTTAGTAGCTGGTATAGCTGTATTTGAGTTTAGAATAAGAATAATATCAATAGCACACGGATGTTTCAGTTGTTGTTGAGTAATGCTTTCCATAAGGACTTTTCAGTTTTCTGTGCTCTGCAAGTGAGGAGGTGCACAGGAAGCCGTGAGGGAGCACCGCCAGGACAGGCAAAAGGGATATTCCATACCATAGAAAAATGTTATATGCAGTACATGAACTGGGTCGAGTTCCCTGGAAAGGGGCTGTTCACTGCTCAGGGACAGGCTGGGTATGTGTTAGTGAGTGGTGAGCAGTTATATTGTGCAATACTTGTTTCTCTTGGGTTTTGTTTCTCCCTCTCCTTTTCGGTACTATTACTACTACTGCTACGACGTTATTTTTGTATAGTTAATTGTTTGTTTCCATTATAACACTGTTCTCATTTTAGCCCATGAGGTTGTCCTGCTTTAAACCCGGATGGAAATTAAGCACCTCACAGCCATTTGCTCAACACCCTTCTCTCCCCTTTGTCCTGGTGGAATGGGGAGAGGAATCCAAGTTAAACTTGTAGGTTAAGGCAAGAACAGTTCAGTAACTGAAGATAAAGTAAAACACAGTAATAATGTAAATTATAACAATAATGATAATAAAAGGGGAAAAATAAGTTATGCACAGAACAATTGTTCACCACCTGATGACTGATGCCAGACTCCCCTTCCTGAGCCCAGACTGGCCCTCTTCTGAGTAACTGCCCCCAGTTTAAATACTGGGCATGACATTCTGTGGTGTGGAGCACCCCCTTGGTCAGTTTGCGTTACCTGTCCCAGCTGTGCTTCCTCCCACTTTGTTTTCTTTACTTCCTTGCTGGCTGTCGGAGGTTGGGGGATGCCTTGGAATTTTTCTCTATCACTGTTACCAAGTAACAAATAGCCGGATGATTAGGGCCATCAACTCTTTTGTGAGAGACAAAAGGTGTGCTTGGGCGGGGGCAGGTAAGCGAAGAGCCGGGCATTGGAACAGGCACTCACTCTTGCGTTGGAAGCTGAGAGGAGAGGCTGCTCTTTGCTTTTTGGCTGCGACCAGAGGAAATCCAACTGTGCCCTGTTTTTCTTCTCCTGGCTGGGTGAGCTTTGATTCAACCTTTTTTCCCATTGGGAAGTGCACGTTTCCCCGGGCTGCGTTCTTCTCGCAGCAGTTGCTGGGAGAGTCCGGAGAGTTCGGCTGCCTCTGCTGCCTGCCCCCTCCACTCTGCCGCACGAGACCGCGGCATCTGCTGTGACTGCAAAAATCCTTGCTACCCCACCAGCTAGTCGGGAGATGGCTAGCTCCTGACCCTGCCGCCCTGGTTTTTTGCTGCTCTGAGCTGCCTGGCTGCTCTCCAGCCTGTCCGCCATTCCCAGCTGCCTGAGGCTGACCTGACCCTGCGCCACAGCGCCACCTGCAGCCGCTCGGGAGTCATCGCAACCGCCCTGCCCGACCGGGAGCTCAACAGCGCCCCCTGCTGGTTTTTCGACCGTGATTCCACCGCACGGGAAAGTCATCTGCTGTTGGTTTCTGGTTCTATTTATGGTTGTTATTATTGTTATTGCTTGTTTATAGATACTAGTAAAGGACTGTTGTTCCTTTTCCCATATCTTTGCCTGAAAGTCCTTGATTTCAAAATTAAAATAATTTGGAGGGAGGGGAAATCACATTCTCTGTCCTAAGGGAGGGTTCAACCTCTCTCAGCAGACACTTGTCTTTCAAAACCAAGACACTGGCAGAGCATGAGATAAGGAAAAAAAGTCCTTGACTCAGGATAAGCATAACTTAGCAAAAAGCCAAAACCTCAGTGTGTTATCAACACCATTCTCATTTGGAATCCAAAACACAGCACTCTAACAGCTATTGAGAAGAAATTAACTCTACCCTAGCTGAAACCAGGGCAGAGTTTTTCTGTTTCTTTCTGATTGTACTCCCCACTGGGGAGGGAATGGGGGTGAGGAAGAAATGAGTGAGCAGTTGTGTGGTATTTAGTTGCCAGACGGGGTTAATCCATGAGTGTGCCCAAAGCTCTTTCTCTGGCTGGTATAAGCTGTCCAGGTCTGAGAGAAGACATATCTGCAGCACACTGACGGCAACATAGCCTGCCTTGCATTTGTAATACACAGGCAGTGGAAGAGAGGCTCAGAACAATATGGCCCAAAATGCCCATGATCATCCTCTGGGAACCAAGAGAAGGATTACAGTCACTGTTGGTGCAGAGATGTTTTTCACATACACCTTGACAAAGCCACAGAGAAGAGGACATGAGCAGAAATTTCAGGTGTCTCTTCTTGTGAAACCAAAATGATGCACAATACACTTTTTGCAGTTGATGGAAGGACTTGAGCATATTTATGTACTCTGAGACCTACTGACAGACTTGCAAAGTCATGGAAATGAAGGAGGACAGAGAGAACTTTAAGCAGTGATAGTGAAGCACTGTCATATTATTGCTTTTCTCATGTGCATTCTGCCCGTGAGAGATTGCAAGGTGCTGAGCTTGAAGAAAGAGCAGCTCAAAAGACTATTCCTTCTACTGTTAATGTTTGAGTTAACAAAGTCTACTCTTTCAAGGCTGTTGATTGATGTAAAAGAGTCAACCAGATCAGAAAATTGGAAGGAAGGGAGCTGGGAAATATTTTTTCTTTCTCAAAAGACAGCACATTTAAAAATGTCTTCTAGATAGTCACAAATATACATAATTAATAGAAAACTACTTGCCAGGCTTTACAAAGTAAGGGGAGGAAGGTCTGTAACTTCATCAGTGCATCCAGAATGTCTGGGAACAAAAAATACCAGAAGAGCATTTGCTCCTTTTCATTACTGGTTTTTCACCAGTGATAAGTCTATCCATTCTTCAGGTTTTTGGTGTAAAATAAAACAGACAATGGCTGAAACTGAGTGCTTGTCTAAATAGAAATTATCCAGATGTAAGCTGGGGCTGGGAATTGGTATTAGGCCTTAAGTAGATATTTGTGTTCTGACGTACTTCTTTTAATCTAATAGTATGTAGGAAATGGCTTGAGAAAAACTGAAAGAACCATTTTTCTCTGCCATAAGGACATGCATATGAAGGATTTTCTGGAGATTTGACTTCAGTAATGCCGCTGAAAATAGCAAGCATCCTTTGCAGATTAGATTTAGTTCCTCTCTGTTTTGGGAGCAGGCAATTTTCTGCCTGTGATTTTGTAAACACAAAGATGGGGAAAGGAAGCTCATTGTGTTTTGGCTGAATCTATATCTTCCTTAAAGTCCAGGCATATACTTATTTATTTTTTTGCCTTTAGATACAATTGACAATGAAAGTGACTTTGAACATTTCACTTCAGTATAGAAACAGTATTTTATCTGAGCTTAAGATATTTAACTAAGAATTGTTCCACTACTCATAAGATTGGAATAGGATGAAACTTTGCTCAAACATGGTCAAAGTAATTGTCCACCAGAGAAACATGTTTTTTGAGGTTTTATATCCAGGCATCAGCTTTTTTCCTTTCAAGCATTCAGTGGATCTAGAGTTCTGTCTGGCTCGAAGCCTAGGTCTATGAAGTGTGGTCATTTCTAACAACACTGATCAAATTTAAAACACCATGTGTTCTAGAAAGTTTTAAATATATGGAGGCACAATTTTTTTGCACAGAGATCAGGATGCTGCTTGCTAGAATGTTCCTCTTGTGCTCTAGTTGCTACAATATTCCTAGGAGGATGTGCACATAAGCCATTAAATAGTTATTATTACCTTCAACATACAGTGTGTGACCTTTTTGAATCTGTGAGGCCAAAAAGAAACTTCTGCTGGAGCTGTTGAAAACTGAACCCCACACGTAGTCTCACAGCTTGCACAAGTGAATTTCTTAGTCAACTTTCTGAGAGCCTTTAAAATAATATAGAAACCTATAGGTCTGTAGACCACAAGCTGACCAAGAAAATTTATTGGTTGGTTCAAACATGTTACCAAAATTCCAGATGAAAGCACAAAGCGCATTTAACTGGGCAATAGAGATCATACTAGACCATCCCTTTTAGAATTTTCTTATAGGATCATTTCGTTCTAGAGGAATAAACCTTGTGTTTAAGGGAGAGCCTTCTAGCTTTAAAACCTCAGGGAAACTGTTTTCTCTTTTCACAATCTGAAGACAAGTTACAAACTATTTCCCAGCTGAGCCTTCTTCAGACGGTTTCTATATCCTCCTTCCTGCTGCTGTTTGGCCTGGCCTCTCAGCTGCAGTTAGCCCATTGCCAATCCCATCTTTTGTGCATTATTTAATTCTAATTATCTCTATAATGGTCCTTTTATGTGACAAGGTTAAAATCAGACCAATGAAGACAGAAATCCTGAGTCTTTGCAGTGTGCTAACTGCATGACTATTCCCCCAGCCCCTAACCTGTTGACCTAGAAAGAGCTTGGAGAGAACACTTGAAGAGAGACATGCCAACCACCCTGCTCACTTTGCTGTGACTTGTTCTCTTACTGCACACAGGATGTAAGTGGCCTTCCATGGTTCAGAAGCTTCAGAAACTTTAGAAGCTTCAGAAACCAGGCCCTTAAGTAGGATGTGGACCAACTGAATTATCAGTGCTCATTTTGAAAAACGTAATGAGAACCTTCTCAGGCTGCTGTCCTGTATCAGTAAAATCACTAGTTCTGCCTTAGATTTAGAAGACTCCCCTGGAAGGTCAGGCAAGTTTATGCTGAAGTATCACCTCCATGTCTCAGAGGGAGATAATCCAACATGTTGCACTCGAAGCAGATAATATTGTTGGTATCTTACAGATAAATAGCACTTCTGCACCAATATCACACAGTGAGGCAAAATCATAATAGAGGACACACAGTGAAAACAAATGTATATAAACATAACCACATGTCCTATGATTCCACAAGACTAAGTCTTCAAAGTAATAATATTATTTGTAAAACACCTCCCTTGACAAATTTTGCTGGGCCATGCAAATACTGCAATAAAAATGTCATTGGGAATGTTATGCAAAATCATTCAAGTAAAACCCCAAACAAGAAGAGCAAATAAAGGAGCCTGGGATGGAGAAAATGAGGTTGAATACCAGTGAAACAAGTAGAATCAAGAGGGTTCCACATAGAAAACATCTGGGGAAGGAATAGGTATCTGGCTGCCTGTAAGAGTAGTGGGGAGACAGAGGAGAAGTAGAGAAGTGGTGATGAGTGCTTGCAGTTTGAAGCAGTTTGAGACAGGCTGTTAAACAGTTTCTTACTGCCACAGAAGAGGCAGTCTATATCAAGAAATAAACAAGAAATCTGACTGTGTCCAAGGCTCACATCTTCAAATGTACTAACCTGGATGATCTGTGCCAAGCTGATGCTCTGCCAGGTCTGTGTGTGAGTCTGTCTCTCTTCCTCCTTTGTGCTGCCACTTGCCTGAGCAGCTGTGACCTCATTATGCTAAATTGGTCACAGCCCCAGGTGACCCACTGAGAATTACCTGGTGAGCTACAGGACCTACTTGTTGAACAGTGCTGACTGTAGCTTTCCATCTAGCTGACAATTGTATGGAAAAAGGCAACTCTACTAAATATATTCTGTTAACTGCTATATTCACTGATAAGGCAAACAGTGGGTTTAATTTTTGTGGAGCACTTATAAGAATCTAAGTACCATAGGGATGTTCCTTTAGGGCAACTCTGCCTGTTGACACATACCCTCAGTGCTGGACTCTTGCCTGGCACCGGACACCGATTTCAATCGGGACTCTGGGTCTCTCAGCATCTCAGTTGCTTTCAGCTGCTAGGGACCTAGGGGTGAGTGGGAGCTGTAAGGGAGACAGGACTCATTGCAGCTCTGTCCCATTTTCCTCTCACCTTCAGAAGACAGTGTGGTGGCTGAGCAGCTTTCTTCTGACCTGACCTGGCTGCCAGAATTTTCTCTGTCAACTAATAATTATCAATTTTTCTATTTCCAAGGAAATATTTTTCAGATGCTCAGACAGCTAGCAATGTGACATTTTAGTGACCTAGCTATGGTACTGATTATGGAAAGATTTTTTTTTCCTACCTGCTTGCTCATTTTCCTTGTTTCTGACATGGGAGATGTAAAAGGACTTTATAATTCCTGTCCTATAAAATGATAAATCAGTTGTCGTTGGTCCTAAGAAAATGCATCCATTTCTTAAAGTTTTGAAGGCTCTTTGTGATGAAACAAGTGAAACGAAAAACTTCTAGGTGGACATGTGTTGATTTTTTTAACATAGAGATGCTGACATAGACTGTTATATGCTTGCAAGTTTCTCAATCTTTCTTTTCATTCCCTGCCACTTGGAAAACACCCATAACAGCAACAAGTCAGTTTAGTTATTCAGTTTAAGGATGCTTGGATGTAAAAAAGGGTGGCTTTATTATTGGGCTTCCTCAATGTAAAGTTGCTGGATTTATCTGTGGAATTTACTGCTGATTTAAAAGCATCAGGATCATTTAAAGTTAGGTCATACATGTGACAGGCTCATTTGTAAAGCAGTCTAAGTCATTCCACTCATGTGAAGGAAAAAAAGAGAGTAGTGTGAAAACTAGTGTGTGATGAATCAGGAAAATTAATAGATTAGGAAAGGAAGGAGAGGGACAGATGTGTTATAGGAGTTGGAAAAATGTCTTCTTGAGAACCAGCAACCGAGTCATGAAATCCCACACAGCAGAACGGCCTTGAAAAATGTGCGTCTCTGTTCTTGTGATAGCACAGCCTGTACAAAAGGATGACAGCCTGAGATTACATTTGTTGTGTTACGTTTGTGATTAAGATCTGTGATTATGGTTTGAAATGTTCAACCACATTAATTTTTCAAACTGAAAGGAGTTAGCTTAATTGCAGAAAGAAAGGGAGTACCTTTTGGATAAAACATTAAGATCGTGCCAAGCACTCAAAATCCAGGGAAAAAAGTAAGTTTGTGTAACTTTTTTCATGCCTCCCCTGCCCCTTATGAGTTGACATGATGAGGTAGCCCAGTTGCACGTTTACATGCTGTTTTTTTCTTTACAGGAGTATTGCAGCAGCCAGAGAATGCGACATGATACTCAGGAGATAAAATAATTTTTTTTACAGAAGAAATCTGCTGTCTGGAGGTCTTTTCCTTCATTTATTGATGAAGTTGCAAAGCATGCAAGGAACAGGATGAGTTATAAGGACATGGTCTCAAGGTTAAGGTAGTTGAAAAACCTTGTAACACTGTTATCAATCTCTGTCCCCCCCCCAAATTCTGCTATTATACTACACAAGTTACTTAAATGATATGAACTTGTGGCTTGTACAGGAAGCCAGAAGCAGAGACCCAGCTTGCAGAAATGAGAGCAGAAGCCAGAGCAAAGAACAGGACTGAAGGCAGCCTGCATGTCCAGAGGGAGCCTCTCTCACACAGTCATCTTTTTGGCATCAGGCAGCTGGCTCTATGGCTCTGTTTGAGTCAGGGTCTGCTTCCTGTCAGCACAGCAGTCAGCGCCTGCTGCCTGCAGGGTGAGGCATCCCAGCCAGGCAGTCACTTGTTCCCACAGCTGCCTTACCAGGCACACCTGTGAACCTGGGTACCACCTCACGGCAGGTTAGATCAGTCTGGCTCACTCGACTTCTGACCTAATAGGGATGTTGCATATACCAGGGAAAGAGAAAAAAGAACTACATGTTAAGAGTAGAAGAGTACAACAAGTCCAGAGAAGTAGTGAAGTCAGAACTAAGCAAACAAGCAATCATTTATAGGCCACAAAATCAGTGCTAAGCTGCCAAACCAAAGAGGCCCTTCAGCCTAACAGGAAAACCAGCAAGGAAAACAGTGTATATTACTCCCACAAAATGCCATACAACTAGAAAAAAAGGAGTCAGAAGGCGCTCAATGATTAAAAAACCACAGAAACACCAAGAAAAAAAATAGCTGGAACACTTTTCTAACATCCAAAAATCAGGAAAGATGTAATTAAACGGAGCCATGCCTATGGTACTATATGACAAGACTGAAACCATAAGAAAACTTATTTTTTTTCCCTATTTCTGCCACATTTTGCCACATACTTAATTGTGGTAATTGATCCGTCTTAGGAAAAGGAATGCTATTTCATAGTTTTGCTTATCATAGAACCATAGAATCACAAAATATGCTGAGTTGGAAGGAACTCAAAAGGAACATTAAGTCCAGCTCCTGGCCTTGCATTTGGACACCCCAAGAATCACGTCATGTGCCTGAGAGCATTGACCAAACACTTCTTGAACTCTGTGTCAGAGGTTGGGGGATGCCTTGGAATTTTTCTCTATCACTGTTACTAAGCAACAAATGGCTGGGTGATTAGGGCCATCAACTCTTTTGTGAGAGACAAAAGGTGTGCTTGGGCAAGGCAGGTAAGGGAGGAGCCAGCCGTTGGAACAGACTCTCTGTCTCTCTGTCTTTCTCTCTCTCTCTCTCTCTCTCTCTCTCTCTCTCAGCTCCGATACGGAGAGGAGAGGCTGCTCTTTGCTTTTGGCTGCGACCGGAGGAAATCCAACTGTGCCCTGTTCTTTCTTCTCCTGGCTGGGTGAGCTTTGATTCAACCCTTCTCCCACTGGGAAGTGCACGCTTCCCCGGGCTGCGTTTTCTTGCAGCAGTTGCTGGGAGAGTCCGGCTGCCTGCTGCCTGCCCTCCTCTGCCGCACGAGACCAGGGCGTCTGCTGTCACTGCAGAAACTCTTGCTACCTCGCAGCAGTTGCCGGGAGAGTCCGGCTGCCTCTGCCGCCTGCCCCCCCCACTCTGCCGCACGAGACCGCGACGTCTGCTGTGACTGCAAAAATCCTTGCTGGCTAGCTGGGGAGGGGTCAGCTCCTGCCCCTGCCACCCTGTTTTTGCTGCTCTGAGCTGCCTGGCTGCTCTCCAGCCTGTCCGCCATTCCCAGCTGCCTGAGGCTGACCTGACCCTGCGCCACAGCGCCACCTGCAGCCGCTCGGGAGTCATCGCACCTGCCCTGCCTGGCCGGGAACTCAATAGCGCCCCCTGCTGTTTTTCCGACCGTGATTCCACCGCACGGGAAAGTCATCTGCTGTTGGTTTCTGGTTCTATTTATGGTTGTTATTATTGTTATTGCTTGTTTATAGATACTAGTAAAGGACTGTTGTTCCTTTTCCCATATCTTTGCCTGAAAGTCCTTGATTTCAAAATTAAAATAATTTGGAGGGAGGGGAAATCACATTCTCTGTCCTAAGGGAGGGTTCAACCTCTCTCAGCAGACACCTGTCTCTCAAAACCGAGACAGTTTGTAAGAGTTGAAAGCTGACAGAATGCACTACAGATTCTTCACAGGAGTTTGTTATTTTATAAAATTGCAATCTAAATGCAAAAACCTTTATTTACCAGAGCTCATTCCACATGCAATTGGAAAGACATCCTTGGTGGAATAAACCATAGATTCTTATGTGACTGGCTAGTGGATGCTTAGAAAGTTTATTTTACAGTGAGATGGCGGCCTGCTTTCTCTCTGCACAGCCATCTACCATCATAGGCTGCCCAAGTAAAAACACCTGTGTGGATGGTCACTTCTCTGTCCAGCAAATGCCATCATTTATATCAAGGTGTTTGCTAACAGCTTATGTATACTCACTGGTGAAGGGCGGTTTCTGCAAACAGTGGTGTAATTTCTTTTTGCAGAAATGCTCTTAAAACCACTGCTGTTCAATGATTGCTAGGACACCGATCCTTTCTTTATACCATGAACTCTGGTTAAATCAGAGAACCTGTGAACTCAAGAGTAATGCAGTATAGGTCACAGTATACAAGCTCATCTCCCACCGTGTCAAGACAATGTAAAGAAGTCAAGTTTCTTACATATTTCACTGCACTAATGCATTAAAATGAATTGCACAAGGCTGAATTATTCTTTTTCATTTGGTTTAGACTAGCTTATTTTTTGCTTTTCAGATGTCTGTTTTATTATGGTCTTTGCTAGTGCAGTGAAAGTGCTTCTGAAATCTTACATTATTATTATATGAGTGCCAAAAAACTGGGCTAACTGACAATATAAACCTCAATGAAAAGTATGTTGTAAAACAAAGATGTTTTCCTGTACTTAAGAGAGAATATTACACAATCTGCAGAAAGTAAACATTTTGACTGCTATTTCAGAACATATTAATGGTTGCCATATACACTACCATACACTTGTTCAGCTGTCACAGTTTAAAATTGTACTTTTTCTTTATATTTTATTTATTCTTTGAATTTTTCCTAAGTGTGACAGAGTATGATCATGTCAATTTAGGAATGTAAGCCAGGGTTCCTATACATGAAAACTGCTTAACATTACCTTGGGGACCTTGAAGAGAAGAATTAGACCAAGACTGTCTCAAATATGGATGGCAAAGGTTGGGCAGGTACATTTCTAATTGACTGCTAAAGAGTAGATTGTTTTTCCTGTCCTATCTGCCCATTCATTTAATATGGAGCTGGTTTTTGTTATGAATCCCATTCTTTTTACTAATAGAATCCTTGCCCCAAAGACAATAACTTATATGAAGTCCATTATTTCAAATCCATAAAGTTTGCAAGCCTCACCATTTTGTGTGTGGACAGAATACTGCTGTATGCAGCATAAGCTTTGGAAAGGCCAGTGCTGATTTATTAACTGCTTGATAGTTTCTCAACAGCAGTTGTCAAACAGCATGTTGGATATTTTTCCTGTACAGTTAATTTCCGAAGAGCTATTAATTGGACTTTGAATGTGTGGGTCTAACACTAAGATACTCAATGAGATTCATCAGATGTAATAAGACTCGAATAATAATTAAAAGATAGGCATTCTGACTTCATCAGAAAATACTGCAACTTAGTGCCATTCAGCTAAGCTGCCATGAATTTGACATAGTCTTCTTATCTGCTCAGCTGGAGGTATGTTTATTTTATCAGATGTGGCCTTTCAAGCCTTGAGCTATATAAAGTTGGGACATTGCTTTACAGGCAGATGGATATTCACCATTCAATGGAAAAGGGAGTCTCCTGTTCTTTAGCATTGGATGTCAGACCCTTAGGGCTAGCCTGGTGGTGGAAGGGGAACCACAACAGCTCCATGACTCCTTTGTCCTCAGGCCATCAGGCATCCCTCTAATTTGAGTGGTGCAAAGCAAATTTAGCAAGTCAGCCAACCTAGTTCAGCTAAAAATAGTTCACTTTATTTGTTGAAAATACTCTCTGTGCTCCAGCTATCTTCAGTCTTCTTAACAGATTTCTGACTGCTTCAGGATTTGCTTCAGCATAAAACTCTGTAAATAATTAAATGTGTTGATTGCAATAAAAAAAAGTTTGGATTATCCTGTAAGTACTTAGCCTTCTGTGGTTTTATTGAGAAAGACGTGCTATTCTTAGGTAGGCCTGTGCAATCAACATAGAAAGAAATGTGTCACACATATAAGTGACATTTTACAGCTTTACAACCACTAGCACTGGTATATTCATTCCTATATTACAGATGGAACTTATATATCAAACCCAAACCCCAGTGTCCTGAGCAAAAAATCTCACCAATTGCATGACTGTAACAGAAATGAGAATTTACCAGATTTTTCAGATTAAGATCTTACTTTCCTGGTTGCTATTTCAATGTACTCCTCTGACAGTCCATGAACTAAACAGGAGACATCTGAAGCAGTATCTGATGGATAACTTTTTTACTTACAAGGAGATGATAATATCTTCTCCCAGCATAGGACATATCTTGTCAAAGAACCACGGAGGGGAGATTTGTGGATAAATAAACATTTGTTGCCTTTTTCCCTTTCAACATGTCATAAAACGTTTCAGGAAAACAGAAATGGGCAGAAAAGGAAGTTTTCTGGTTCTTGGATGTAAAGCAAGCTGAGAACAGAGAAACAAGTGGTGGAAATCACCAGAGAGGTTACATTTACAAAGGAGAAATAATTCAGGTTTTAAGGAAAATTTGTAGTCTGCAAAGGCTCTGCCAATATATCAGGACTTGCAAGGTGTCACATTAAAAACTGATAAATCTATTTTTATGCAGTATATATATACAGATAAAATAATTCAAGATATTTGAAACATTTGAGCTGGGCTTGCAACTGGGAGAGAGCAAAGGCTTAATAAGAATTTTAATATTTCCATATGATCCAATTGTGTGCATATGCTTTTGTGTTTGGTGTGATGATGACAGTGAAGACAAGGGTGTTTCTCAGCTGCTCCTCAGATCAGCTGGAGGTTCAAGCAACACTAAGGACATGGAGCACATGCTGCCAGTCAGGTTAGCTTTCATGAGTATATGGTCTCACCTGGCTAACACTCCGCTCTGCCTTGTGGGGTTTGTTTTTACAGTAGGGTAACAACCTAAAAAGGCTGATTTGGCCATGTGAGGAGACATATATCATAACTTAAATTACCCTCTGATAGAGGGACTGTGTGCCCAAAATCAGAGAACCATAGAGCAGCAGGTTGGAATGTGACCTCAAGGATGATCTAGTCTGATCTTTCTTGGCAAAAGCACAGTCTCGACCAGATGGCCCAGCTTGATCTTGGAAGAGTTCTGTGTTGCAGAAGCCACCACTTCCTTGAGAAGTTCATTCCAGTGGCTGATCATTCTTATAACAATCTTATAACAGTCAGAACCTCCCCAGGGCAGTTAGTACCCACCCTACCTTGTCTTTTCCATCTGACTCCATGTAAAAAGGGGGTGTCCATCTTCTCTGTACCTACCCTTTGAATATTGGAACAGGGTGATGAAATCCCCCCAAAGTCTTCCTTGTCTCAAGGCTGAACAAACCCAGTTCTCTCAGTCATTCCTTACATGTCAGAATTCCCAGGCCTTTGATCTTCTTTGTGGCCCTCTCTGAACCCTCTCCAGCCTGTCCACTTATTTTTGTACAGCAGGGACCCAAACCGAACACAGGATTCTAGTTGAGGCCTGACAAGCACTGAGTAGAGCGGGATAATGACTTGATCATCTCTGCTGGTGATGCCCTTGATGCCATCCAGCCTCCTGTCACCCTACTGTACCACAGCAGCACTCTGGTCACTGATACTGAGCTTTGTTCACCAGGACCCTAGGTCCCTTCCCACAGAGGTGCTCCCCAGATGGGCAGATCCCAGCCCAGGTTGCTCTCCTGGAGTGTGCCTTTCCCAGGCATTCAACAAGGAGCACCTTATGCTCATCCTGGTTGAAATTTGTGATGCTCTCATTAACCCATTCTTCTAGTCTATCCAGGTCTTCCTGCAGGGGGTGTCTCACAAAGTGTCCACTTCCTCTTCCACTTTGTTATTTTCACCATATTTCATCTGGTCACACTTGATCCCACCTTCCAGATCACTTATGGAGATACTAAACTAAGGGACCCCAATTGTGACAGGTTGCCAGTTTGGAAAGGAGATATTCACCAGCACTCCTGGGTGCCACCTGCCAGGCAGTTGCTCACAGGCCACAGAAACCACTTGTCTAGACAATAACACAACAATTTCTCTAGGAAAAGGCTGTGTAAGTGGTATCAAAAGCCTTGCAGAAATCCAGGTAGACAGTGTCCACCACTCATCTCACATCACCCGAGCAGGTACTTTGGTATAGAAGGTAATCAGAGAGAGCACTCTTGAAAAACTTCCAGCACTTGCTAGCTTCTCTGTCCTCTATGGAAGCTTACCATGGAAACCCCCTCAACAGAGCTTTTAGTGAGCTGAAGTTCCCTATACTAAAACCTCCTCACATCTAAAATTTTGCCTTAGTACTAACATTCAGCGTGCCCAAATGAGTCCCAAACTCCTCAATATTATGATCACTATCACTAACCACGATCATACGAAGCAGATTTTCTTGGTTTGTGAGTGCAAAAAGAAAATGCTATTTTTCCGTATGATTTTGTCAGTTATCCATGGATAATAGCTCTAAAAATATTAGCAAAGTTTTAGAAATCATCAAGCAGTGACTTTTTTTTCTCCTAGCTTCTTGCAGGGCTTTTATTAGAAATACTTGAAGTCTTCCTTCTGCTACTGCCTGAACTTGTCAACACCAGACAGACATCGCTGAATGTGCCTTCAAGTCCACTCACCTCCTGTGTTTTCTGGTCTGAGTGCCCAATGAATAGTGTTCAGCAAACTCTGATTTTAATTTGCCTCTGCAGAGGAAAGAGTTCATAGCTGATGCAGTAAAAAATTGCAGATTAAGAGATCAGATTCCTAGTTCTGCTGCCCTGCTTTTGAGAAAAGCATGAAGATAGCCCACAGCATACTTCTGAAAGAACAGTAGCTTTGAACTCTAGCTGTCTCATCTTTTAAACTCTTTTCCTCCTCCTATTTCCAGTTTTATTTCATATATCAAATATTTTTCCACATTTTAAAAGTTAAGTGCAATCACATTTTTTGTGTATGTTCTTTTAATTACCTGGCTTTCTGTTTGAAATTCTTGTACAGATCATAACTAGTAGTAATAAGTATTGATGTTCTTCTGATGAATATTACATAGCCAGTATTGAATTTTGCTACCTCACTGATTTCATCCATCCTGCTGTACTACATTGCACAATGTGACCGTATTGAGCAGATAAATGACAGCCCACAATTATTTTTCACTTCAAAGTGTTTCAATCATCCTTGGATAAAAGCTTGAATCCACCAAAGTCCTCAATTAACTTTCTTTCAAATTTTGATGACAGTGTAAGTAATATCTTTAGTAGAATGAGAAAAGGCAATTAAAATACTCACAATTGGCTTTATGGACACAAGGTTCTTCCTTAGTATTTTAAAACTATTTGTACTCACTATAACATCGTGTTGGAATGGTGGTACCTGTCGGACAACTCTGTTCCCATATCTGATGAATTAGTCCAAGTCTCACTACTATGCCTTCACCTTCATCCAAGTTACTATAGGCTTACACATATGTATCAGAGCATCACCTATCTGTGTTACCAGCACTGCAAAATGCAAATGCAGCACATGAAATATTACACAAACCTATTAATTTATTTTAAAAACCTGTTAATATTAGGGGACAATGTCTGCAATCTTAGTCTATACATGGTATGGCTTACATTTCTTAATAGGAAATCAAACATAAATTAGAAATATTGACTGATTTCAAATGATACTGAATCTGTCACTGTAAAAGTGCATATGTAAATAAGAAATCAGATCTTACCCCAAGCCCCTGATTCAGACTTGAATTTGGCCCCTTTTGCTGTGGCTAGACATGTTTGCTCAGCCACAGAGATGCTAAATTAAGAACCAGTTGAATAATGTTCTTTCAGTTGTAAATCAAACAACAAATGTGAAACATATTACATCTTCAGAAAATAACCCAGATTACATGCATATGAGATTCAATATTGGTAGACTTTTTGGAAAGATGCTCCCATTTGGTACCTTACTGCACTTATTTCCAAAACTGTGTTGCCTGCTTCCCTACAGTTGGTACATAGATCTAAGTACATACACTGATGTGGTATGAGACCTGTTTCGTTCCAACCTTTCCCTGAGAGATGCCTCTGCAAAGACAACAGGTGCGTGTGGACTTTTCAGGGACTCTTTGATTGCTAGGAATTCTAGCTAATGATGAAATGGTCCCCTCAAACTTTAGCACACATTTTTCTCTGCTGACCATCATACAGGGCTCACCAGATAGCCCAAAGTCTGTTTATCATTAATTTATTGCAAACAAACTGTTCTGCATGAAGAGCATATCTTTTATCTTCTGTAAAAGCATTTGCTTTGGAAGGCATATCAGTTACTTGTTAATAACAAGGTCAGACCACTTTCAATCCCATGGTCTGCTACAGCAGTTCAGCTTGGTGGCCATGAGGAAACAGAGCCACAGGAGTCACCGTTCCTACTCTGGCAGACAGAGGGGATTTTCGGGTTCTCCCTGCACCCCCTAATAGAACAGGCATTTCTGTCTCTCCTCCTGAGAGCCACATTCTTCACATTTTCCCTGTACAAATAACTGCTCAAGCCCTTTTTTCAAAGAGCCTTTATTAAACCACCAACTATTTGCTGTCAAGACATTTAGGATGAAATCATTGTGTTAAACAAATAAACGCAGCTTCATACAGATCTCTGCTCTGGGAGCAGAATAAGAAAATAATTTCTGTCTGCTCTCCACAAAAGCGGCTAGAAGGGCTGGAAGAAAAATATTATTTTTACTTCATTGTGTGAGATATTGTTTTGGAGGATCTGACACGTCGAGTGTTTGAAGAGTTTTTGCTGGCAGGTTTCAAGGGTCCCCTGGGTTGACCCCCTGGGATTGTTTTCTTCATTAATAAACTTTGCATGATGTGTGTTAAAAGGAACATTTTGTTTGCTTTGTAAATAAGGGATGTCAAACAAGAAGCAGAAGCCTTGCAGACACTAGGTGAGGTGCTCTTCAAGGGCAAGGAATGCTTGCATGGAAAAATAAAGGCCTCAAAATACTCAAGAATAATGTGACTGCCCTATCTGCTGAGGCATTGGTGGGGAAACAATTCTGCCTGTGAACCCAAACAAGATAGCTTCTTTGCAGATCCCAGGGAGAAAGAGGCACATTGTGCCTCAAGGCAGCAGGGGATATATTTTGGAAGGCAAGCACAGGAACATCTGTCCACAGTCAGGCAAAGCAGGCAAGATGGTGCAGAGCAGGACTGCTGTGTGGAAGAAGAATTTTAACAGTTCTGCAAGCAGCCCCAGTGAGAGGGCCTGAAGGGAGTTTCTGCACCAGCATTTGACAAGTGTGATGCTGCTGTGGAAATTACTATGGTAAAGCTTTTGACCGAATTTAAGGGTGTAATTTACAAGAAAGCCGTCAGCGTTCTGCTGGTCCTGGGGTTTTTTCTTGCATTACAAAGCAGCAGTAAAAATAGTCTGATGTTTATTGGTGTTTATTTTCTCTTGCCTGCCTCCTTGCCTGTATTGCCACTCAACTTTCCCACTGCTTCTGAACCTATTCATTTTCCAACTGTTACCTGCCCCATTGAAGAACCCTAATAAGCCTTATAAAATGATTTAGCTGCTGTCATTCACAGCTAGAGTATCTGAGATACATCAGAAATGCCATAGCCAGGAAACAAAAACATCCCCAGTTTCACTTTGGATCCTGTTTCAGGCAGGGGTAGAAGCAGGCAGACAGGCTATGAGACCCCTGCTAGGCTTTACATAGAGCAAGACCCTCATCTGGCTTTGGCCCACCTGCACATATTCCTATAGTGTGTCATCATTCCTCTGGCTGTCATCACAGGGAAAAAAAATACCCAGATTTCTTAAAACCTGTTTACAGTAGGAAGAGAATAGTCAAGCACATATTTTAAGAGATGAGGCAGGATCAATTCTCTAACTTAACTGATCCAGGAGAGGAAACATTTCAGTGTCCAATAGTCCTTGGATGTAATTGTAGCTGACAGGATCCTAGTTACATTTACCATTTCATGCAAAGCTGTGCAGTGCATCAAGAAGAGATATGGCTTCCACAGCTAAGCCTCAGACCGGCTTTAGAAGCAATTCTAAAACAAACACGAAATTAAAAATATTACCTTTTTCTTAATCTGTATTGTATCTTTATTACTGAAATAGTTATCGTATGTAGGTCACATAGTATGCAGTCAGTAAGCTCACTAAGCTGACTTTGGAGTTATGTTAATAACTGAAAGAAAAATATTTAATTTGTCTAAAATAAATAGATGTGTTGTTTCAGTCATTTTTTTCACAAAAATGGTGAAATGTAAATAATATTTTTAAGAGCTGAGTTGGGTCCAGAATCTGAAGAGTGACCATAACAGGTCATGGTGATAAATAGAATTTTCAGCTAATTTAATCGACCAATAAACATAAATGATGGAAGGGTGTCTACCAAAAATGATAAAAGAAAAAACTGAAGTGATTTGTGATTTACAGTGGCTTTAGAATGGTGAAAATAAGATTTAAAAAATCTGTTTTGCCTTTAGAAATTTGACTATGTGTATATCCCTCTACAAGCTCTCTGCCTGGAGCTCCAACTTTTGTTGTTTTAAATTTACCATCTCACTTAAATTTTTTTTGTGCAATTAATAAGTTTAATTAAAAATTTGCTCTGTGTAGTGGTTCTGCCATATATAGTCTTCTCAAGTATAAATGTTGCTATTTCGATTCTGCATCCAAATTCCCTTTACTCATTAGTTATTACTAAGAAACCTAAATTTCATTCACAAAATTTTCTTGATCTGATAAGAGGAAACAAGCTTAGTACCTGGTCTGAGTTAACTGAGCTGCACTAGCAGCTATTTAACACAAACACAGTTTGTGTTTACATAGGGGTAGGACATTTTCATGGAACAGGATGGACCAGGAAACTGTCACAAATTTTTCCAGGTTTGGGTACTTTGTTGCAATACAAGTCAAGTCATTCATGATCAAGTGCTAACATTTACTGACCTTAGGGATTAAATGAAGTTACTGTCTTCATCTTATTATTTTCTAGATATGAGATACCCATTGAACTGGTGACCCTCATGGCAACGACATTAGAGACAATAAAAAGAGCGTGAATATGGACATTGACGTGATCCATTTGAAAGACAAAGATCTGATCAGATAGCAGCATATAAAAAATTACTCATGTATCATTGATACAAGTCTAGGTTGGAGGAAGTAAGGTTTTGTCCAGGTTATGTCAAGACTTAAAAACACTAAGTGTGGAAGCATCCTTCGATAATGTCCAAGTACTTTTTAAAGAAATTGGCATTTACAGTGTTATTCCCAAAAAACAAACCTGCAATGTAGTAACAAGTAAAGTATCCTGAAGCATTGCCGCATGAAATTTTAGTGGTAGAGTACCACAATACACAACTTTCAGAGTCTTCATCTACTTCAAACAAGACATTTATCGTGGCTACTACATAGATCTTTAGTGATAAAGCTCCAAGGATTGTATGATGACAATGCTAGGGACCACCCTGCTTCCCATGTGAATGGTGTTCAGCACACACTGTTTGAACAGATTAGAAAGATTAGCATGCAAATTACCTCTTAAGTACTATAAGATCCTATCTTACAGGTGTTTGGATAACCCCTTTTAAAAATTAAGATTCTTCTGTGAACCTCTCTGGGTAGTCTGTTCACTAGCCTTGGAGTTAATGAATTGTCTAATCTATCTTCTTTGCTCAACTTAGTGCACTTTTTCACATTCTGTCCCCAATGGACATGGAAAATGATTGATCACTGTCCTCTTCATAACAACTTTTTACATATTGGGAAATTGTTATCCCTTCCTCCCCCTCCCCTTGAGCCTCATGCTTAGTCTTCTCTTTTCTAGACTAAACAAACCCAGTTCTTTCAACCTTTTCTTGTAGGTCATGTTTTCTAAACCTCTGATCATTCTTGCTGCTCTCCTTTGCACTCTCTTCAATTTGTCTACATCCTTCTTGAAGTGTGGTTCCCAAAGCTGTACACAGTACACCAGCTGAAGTCTTACGCATGTAGCCTAAAGCAGAACACTTACTATTTTTTACACTGGTAACACATTGCAGGTGAAGCAACAAAGAATAATATTTGCTTTTATCCTAACACTGCATCAGCAAGTCATGGTATTGTGATTGCCTATGACCTCCAGATCACTTTCTACAATACTGCTGCAGTCATAATCTTGCTTATTTTGTTTCTGTGTATTTAGATTCTTCTTAAGCTGTCTAACATATTTCTCTCTCCTTTATTGCATTTCATCTTGAAGTCTTCAGACCATCTCCCCAATTTACCAAGACTACTTTTTATTCTGATTATAACCTGCAAAAATAGCCTGTATGATACCGACTGCCATAGTTCAGCGGTAAGTACCAAGCTGTTGCATGCTGATCTGTGACCTATTACTGTCCTAGGACTCTATGGCCACGTCATGTCTTTGGTAGCAATGACGTGTTCTAGCAGCTCACCAAACACACAGAGAGGAAAGTTTTGCCCACCCCACATGTGCACCACAATGGATGTGCTCTTGAAAGCAACTCGAAGAGCAATTTCAGCCTCAGTTCCTCTAGCCAGGGATCCACTCTGAGAACACAGTTGTCCTGCTTGAGTGTATCCCATATGACACCACCTATAAATCAAATGTACCCTACATATATATTTTCTTTGAATTAGAATAGTCTACTTTTCAGGTTATTTCATCAGCCTGACCTGGTTTTCCTCATACTTTATCTTCTGAAACCCAATGCTCTGGTTCCTTCTGTTTAATAATTTATTGTTTTGAAATGTAATATAGTTATTCTGCTGCTTTTTAAACTTCTTTCCACCTGTTCAGCCTTCCTTTTCATCCTGTCGTCAGCTTTCCTCTGCCTTCAGATTCTCATCATATTTTTTCAAGAAACAGTATATTTCCACCCATAATTGTCCTTTCCCTTGAAACATTTTCTGAGGACAACTTGATATTTTCAACACATTCTGGTCCATAGATGAACCACTTTTCAGTTTTGCAACAGATAAGCAAGCTCCATAGAAACTGTCCTTTAGATATTTCTATATTGAAGGGTTTGGAGTTTATATACTTTACAACTTCCACCTCACCATCCAGTAGGATGGTTTATAGCCCAACCCTGCTAAATCTTGCTAGCCCCAGACACAGTCAACAGTGCTGCCTCATGCATCTCTCTGAATTTCAAAATAATGACACAACCAGTGTTTAAATTCTTGTATTAATACATAATAGGACTAATACTTGCATTTAAAAATAAACCTATGAAAAAATATAAACAAATCTACAAATTTAAAATAAAAATAGGCAACTCAGCTATCACAAAACTGGTGGTTAAGTCTAAAACCTGCTTTGACATGGTTCTCAAATTCTTGGCACTTGTCTGAAGGAACATCAGTAAAGTGTTTTGCTATCTTTCTTCATTTCTCTTCTTTCATCCCCTCCATTCACTGTCTACTTCCAAGCTTTTCCCTGGATCTCTGTTTCTGCTTTTTGTCCATTTGAGGATCATCTCAGAAGCTTCCTTCAAAGCCAGTACAAGCCTAGGTCCCACAGAAAAATTTTTACCAGAGGGATCCCATTTCTGACTAGTACTCCTTTGCAACATGCTGTATGGTGTCTAAGGAAGCCAAAATCCTTCTGTCAACACTCTCTGCAGCCAAGCATTCTCCTTTAGTCCTGGCCATTATAATCTCTGCAATCACATTCAGAGGCTCTGTTCTTAACCTCCCCAAGCTGAGCAGCTGCTGGTCATGTGGATCCAGTAAATCAACCAGTCTTCCCTCCGACATCCTCCAGCTTCCCTCAACCTGGTTCTGGGTTATTCCAAGCCACCTTTCTTCTTTGATCCACCACTGCTCCGTCTTGCCATTCCTCTGCTGTGCACATGTGCTGGGGCCTCCTGAGGTGCTCTTGGCAGCAGAGGCTGCCTTTGCATGTCCCCTGCCCGGCCAAGCTGTAAAATCCAGCTCTCCCATGTCACCTCACCATGTTCTGCTCCCCCATGGAAGGCTGCCACAGCCTATCCACTTGTGTGTCTTCTGCCTGAAGACTTCAAAAGGCATTGCAGAATTTTTCCAGCCATGGGTGATTTCAGGAGACAAACGAGCGGTGCAATTATTGACATGTGACTGTTGCCTTAGGTTTTAACCCTTGTATTTTTCAAATCCTGCATTGTCTGGTGTGTATGCTTTGTATCTCATTGGTTGCTATTTTCTATAGACATAACACTACCACTCTGTACTCACCCAAGGACATTCGGGCTGCCCAGACCCACACTTCTAAGGGAGGGCGGGGCGGGGCGAGCTAGGGGGAAATTGTAAAGTTTTATGCGAATGGACCAAACCTATAAAAGTGTGGAGAACTCGTGACTTGTCGTCCATTTTGGGTGATGCCCCAAGGAGAGGGCTTTGTCTGCCCTAAATGTACCTTTGAAGGCCCTTCAAATAAATACCCACCTTTTATTCCCTTACTCCTGCCTGGCCTCAGTTTTTGGGCTAGCCTTTTAGGCATCATGACATGGTAAATTAAGAGCCAGATTAGAAACAAAACTCATTCTAGTCAGCAGCCTCCAGTCATGGCTGAGTTATGGAACATCTGCAGAGGTCTAGAGGGTCTCTTAACTCTCCTGGAGATCAGGAAATATTATCAAGCCTGCTTCATAGTCCTGACATGGATAGTCCAAGTGATTTGTTCTGGATCACTCAGCAGAAAATTTCCAGCTCCTAGGCATTACCAGGCTAGACTCTGCTGCTTTTCAGGTTCAAAGTTTTTAGCTACCTCTCTAACGTTTTTTTTTAATTGTTTGGTTTGCATGAGATGGCATATCTTAGAACATTGTTGCTGTGATATTTCTTTGAGATTATAAACTTTAAAATTACCAACTTTGTGCAGTGACGGGTTCAGTGCCCTTTGAGGAAGCCTGTCCATTCCTCTCAGTCGTATTAAAAATATATTTTATTGCAGAATAAAAATCAACTTTTGGAACCTTTTTGTTCAAAGCCATCTACAAAGGCCTTTTCCGTTGTTTTGGTTTTTTTTTTTATTTTTAATTTTTAATAATGGACTCTATCCACTGATGAGTTTTTAAAAGATCCTGTTTTGAAACCTTGCTATTTGAAACAGCTTGCTGATGTATTCTTAAATTACATCCTCTTGTGGGTCTATAAAATCCTGAAGTTATTACAAATAAATAAACTAAGTTTCTCTTCATGATGTAAACCAGCTTTAAATGAAGTCATTGAGTGGAAGTTTGACTTGGATTGCTTCTGAAAAGCTGCTCAAATCCAAGGCAAAGTTCTGCTTTTCCTCTCTGTGCTGCAGAAATTGGTGAGCAGCTGTTCTAAGTCAACTGAGGGGAGCAAACCCCTGTTGGTTAATGTCTTGTTTTAATTTCCAGTGGGAAACCAAGTATCAGAAAGTCCATACTCTCCAATCCCTTTTCTTTCACTCACTTTTTCCAAGTAGTATCCTCCTGAGCAAGTTGTACATTTAAGTGTTAGTAAAAAATATAAGATCTGAGTTTTTCCTTCTCCCTTATGTTAGATATTTTCTCCCATCAGGAAACTCAGTGGGCCTCAAATTTACCCCAGATCAGTGTAGTTGGCACCAATATGTAATGACTTCTGCCCTTCTGAGCTGAACCACTAAGGTTGTGATACCAGCATGAAGAGCAGAGAGCACAGTTCAGATTCTGCTGTGGGACATGGAGCGTGAACAAGCAGTGCTGTGACATTATATCGGCATTTAATTTGGTTCTCCCCCCATTGCTCCCTGCTGTGGTCCTCTGCTCTTCCACAGATCTTCATGATTGTCATGGATAACCTTGTAGTCACTGAGAGAAAATTAGACCTTATATGGCCCCCTGCAAGGATCTAAATCTGTGTCTTTATCACTTCAATGGCACTTTACACTATGAGGAGATGTCAAAAAAATGTTTTGTTGATTGCTTGTGGATTCAGGAGATATGTTTTATCTTAGCACAAAGCTGCATATTTCTTCAACTAGCATCTGGAGCTCTGATCATTTATATTGATCATTCTGGCTCTTCAGATTTAGTGCAGTTTTCACAAATACCCTCCAACAACCTAAACACTCAAACAGGTAGGAATAATTTAATGTGTCAAGCATGTCAAACAAAATGTTCACAACTTGTTTTTTAAAATTATTTCATTAACATAACTTATAACTAAGCAAAACAACCGATAAACTCAGTACTCTGTCTCGTAATACTGACTGCAATGGCCAGGACAACCTGCCCTCACTTCTCCTGACAGAGGGACAAATTCTGTCACTGGAGCTGTAGACCACATTTTAAATGATATTGAAAAGCTCTGTTATCTGAAAAGCCTTGTTATCTGAAAAGCCCTGTGCAAGCAATGAGATTGCTTATGAGGTGAGGTACTACCTAGGCTCTTGACCACAATTCACAAGTATCTGCCCATAATCTCCACAGGAATCAAATAATGGATGAAGAAAAATGCAAAGAAGATGGCAGGACCTGAAAGGTAAAATGAAAGCTCTATTACATTATATAGCTTAAATTAAAAAGAACAGTATTTTAATAGATGAAAATCTATATAAGTCTGAGAGTTAGCTCTATGATTGAGATCTAAATGCTGTTTGGTCCTTCTCAGTTGATAAAGCTCTTTAGCAAGCTGGCTGCCAGGAGGTTGTCACTGATTCCCCAAGGGCTGAGCACTCACACCACATGTCCTTGTGCATTCCTCATGTCAATGAGTATATGTTAGCACTGGTTGGAGGGTGATGTTGTGTTCTCACCCCTCTCTCCCCCTACCCTGTGAAGTATGAGCTGAAAATCAAAATATTGGCAGGTATTTCCTTGTACCTGGAAACACTGCAGCCTCTGGCAGGGCTTTGAAGCCCACCTCTCCCACTCCTCCCAGTGAGATGGGGAGATGGCCCACCTCATCCTGCTCTGTGGGGTGGAGGTCAGTCAAGCAGCACATTTTGTCAGATTGAGCGTAACCAGACATTCTGATTGAGATGAGGAGAGCTGCTACATTCAGCTTCCAACCACAGCTCCCATTAAACTTTGTGGCAGCATTTCAGTGTGGAAATACTTCAATTTTCAGACATTGGGGGGTAGAGTATGGTATGGAAATACTGGTATTGTTCAGAGAAAGCTGATACCTAAATAGTTCATTTAGCTGCACACTGAATTTCTGTCAATAAACAGTTTTAAAATGTGCCTGATCATCCCTAGTCAAGTCTGCAACCCATACTGAGCTATTTTATTACTCTTAGTACCTCTGAATCAGTTAGCCCTGCTGTTTTCTCTTCCTCCACATAAGGTAGAGATTTGTTCATCTCATGGGATGCTCATTCAGTCCTTGGCTCCCCACACTGACAGCCAAGTTACAGTTTCAGCTCCACAAAACACTGTTTATATAAGAGCTGGAAAGAAAAGACACCTATGAAAAAAGAAAAATAATTATATTTGTTTGTATTATAGAAGCCCTCAGCAGCCCCACTCACAGTTGGGCCTCAGTACATAGCACAGGGTAAGATCATAGCTGCAGTCAAAGCTGTTTGCAATCTAATTGAGACAAGATGTAACCCGCTGATGCAATGGATGGTTGAGAAGGGAATTGACGGAGAGGGAAGTACTCTTTAAGATGAGAAAGAAATTACAGATTTTTGCAAATTGCCAAATTTCAGCATCTGAGGCTTGAAAAATCTCACTGGATATCACAAAAGCAGCAAATAATCAGGAGTTTGTAATAAATCTTGAGAGCATGTAAAGGATTGACATATTACTTGACATTTTAAGCTTGGCGTTTTTGTGGATTTTTTTTTCCTTTTTGTGGGTGCTTCATGTTTGTGGCTTTAACTGAAAGGTGAGCTGACATGAGCTACATCAGCCCTCATTTTGAAGTGCCATATATATAGTGATTGTTCACCCCTGGGACTAGCTGTTAAGGTAGTCGAGAAGGTAGCCTCGAGAAGCCAAAGGTTCTTTCAGGAGTCATCATTGTTGAGAAAGCCATAAAAATTGGTATGTTGCACACAGCCTTGACAGATCAGCTCCCTGAACCTGTAAGTACAATGCTGAAAGAACAGATCAGAGGTACAGATCAGCTTTTTTCATCTGAATGTGAAGTTGAATCTTCACATTATCTGTAAACCTTTGTGTTTCTGTATTATTTCTCCACAAATTCCCTTTTTGTAGGTACTCATGTACTGTGCTTATATCAAAGTCCTAGCAGCTCCCTGTATCTTCACATATCCCAGCTCCCTTTAGTTGCTTGATACTTGCCCAAATTTCTGTATTTTGGAACGAGCAACTGCATGTGTTCCTGTTGAATCCACCAGAACGACTCTTCTTTAACAACAGTAGAGAGCAGGCAGTAAGAATAAGTGCATGCAGGAAGTTTTATATCTATCAGAATCATGGTCATGACTTGTAATACACAGAAACATGGTAGGAGTGACAGTATGCTTTGCTAGACATGTTTTAAGATGTCTTGATGTAGTACTGACACATTGGCATGCTCACTAGAAGCAGTGGCAGTTACTGTCTGGAGTCTACCTGTAAAAGAAAAATGCCTGGCAGAAGCAGAAGGTGATGGCAATTCAGTCTTTAACGCTCTTATTTCTAGATCTGTCTTCAATACGAAACTGAATTACATCACTGAGACAGTCACGATTCTGCTTGAAAGAGTTCAACAAAAATAACCTTCTTATTTTTTTTTTAAAGTTTCAGTGTAATAACCCGGGAAAAGCAAAACAAATCCAGTAGAAAAATTCTTCGTCATGGTTCAGTCAGTGATTCTTGGTGATGGAAGTTGGGACAAGAAATGCAAAAATCTCAATTTTTCAGTAACCTTTTGACTGAGAATTTATACCTTGGAAGGCTCATGCTGAAATCTCACCACTTCCACATAACATAATATTGAAAATGTGTAAATATATTCAATTTTAAAAGTGTTCACAAAACTTTACAGCTGCTACGGGCAAGGACTTTGGTATTCAGAACTGTTAAAACCAGGCATGTTTAGATCATCAATCAGCCATTTGTAAAGTACTGCAGTAACTAAATTACACTTCAGTCAGTCTATCCTGAGAGTGCCAGTCTCCATTTCTAATAATTTCAACATCATTCTTAGAATTGTATAGTTCTAAATACCCTCAAAACTTTACTCCAACATAGTCTAATTCTTCAGAAAATATAATCCTTCAGAAACAGTACCGAGTTAATACTTCGATAGGATAAAAAGGGATATTCATGATGCTGATTAGAATGGACTGTCAGTCTGACAAGCCATGAACATGAAATACAAACTGCTTGTGATCATTTAACTCCTTGCAACACAGTGTCCCCCAATCAGGCTGTTAACGCAATTTCCCTGTTGAAGCAATTACAGCTTGCTTATGTACAATTTAAAAAAATTTTAAACATAAATGTTTCTTCATTTTCCTACCTATGCTTATGTAGCATTGCTGCATTTTGTTAAATAAGCTGTGTGTTCTACCTGACCACTGAATATATTTCAAAAATAATTTAAGTAGTTGTTAAAGTATAAAAGGAGTACCTACACTGCAAAACCTGTTTGCACAGTTAGTTCAAACTATTTCTCTGTTCTAGTAGACGAGAATATTTGTACAACTGCTATTCACTTTTGTCTACACTTAATTTCTTTTCGCTTTAGAATAATAGCATCATTCCCCTTAGGCAGGAATTTACAATGGTAAAACAAGACTGCAGAGGCTGCACACTACTGAGCTGTGAACCTGCTGTTCTCTGTACCTGTTTTGATTTCTGTTTCCTAGTCAAATCCCAGTGACATGCCTCTCATGTGGCTCAGTAGGGCTCCCAAGCCTGTGAAGCTAACATGAAAAGAATGAATGTCTACCCATTTGTCGCTGGTAGAAATTATATCCGGTAAATGTGAGCTAGTGATCTAAAATCTTTTGCACATTTGCAGTCAAGGAGAGTTTGAAAACTTTAGGCTGCAACACTAACACTTATTTTGACAATAGAAGATTTCTTTTTCTAATATGCAGTTTATTAGAATAACAACTAAGGTTAGTTGAACAAAACAGAATGGGTAAGCACTGAGCGATTTTGATTGGGATCTGAAAATCCAGAATGAAATTTTGGGGAAGAGGTTTTAAATATTTTTTCAGATATTAAGCCCTCCATCTCAATCTGTCAACATATTTTGTTCTTTTCCTTAGCTTGATCAAAGACTTTGTGTGCTTTTATAAGCATTTTTTTTTCCCAAGTCTTTACGGAAACTTATTTGTGGCTTGAAGGAAGAGATGGGCAGCCTTCTTCTAATCAGGCAGTCTGGGTTCCATGAAGTTTCTCCAGATGAAACCACTGCCACTGGGACCCGCCCATGGATGGACAGCAGCTTGCAGAGAAGTGCTAATGAGGTAGTGCCCAGGGAATAAGAGAAAACACCTTTGTTGTAGCATGAGTAGTTCTTCCACTTTACAAATATGAGCAATGTAAACAGGGGCCTTTCTACATGTATCATGGCAAGGAGACCAAACCTATCATGGAAGGTGCTAGTTTAATGGTTCTGGCACATGGCCAACAAAGAGGCCAGAAGGTCAGGCCCTTTCCAAAGGTGCAGGGTGCAAGCTGGTGCTGGAGAAGAGGTAGACATTATATCCACTCATATAAAACAGTCTCCCACCAGCTGCTCTAGTTTATAGGAGCTGCAGCAGTGCAAGCCAACTTCAAACCAAGGGGATAAAAAAACAAGCTTTATGCCTCTCATGTCCCCATCTTTGTAGTCATGCATTCTGCTCACTTCCCTTTTGGAACCTCTAGATTTTCATCTAAATATTAAAGGGACCTCCAGGTCCAGGGACCAGCTCAGACTTTCTTTGTTTACAGTTAGCCATCTGCTTTACTAGCCACAGACTGGTTATCTGTCATCTTATTCACATTTTGTTTATGGGTATTCCAAAGACAATCAAGGAGATAAGTGTCTTTTTTTATGCAGCTAGAAATACCTCAGATAAAACATTTATTGTAATACATTAATCCATATGAATTAGTTTTGAATGTTTGGGTCTATTGGTTTGAGCTACCTATTCATCAGCTGGCATCAAAAAGCAGATGTACATCTGCAATTTTCTACTCTAGTATAAGAAAATACATACAGATAACCCCATACAGCAAGGAAAAAAACCCTGCAGCTCCTTTCTCATGCAAGTGTAATCTTTATTTGTGATATAGATATGACAGTATAAACAAAAGTACTAAGTGCTTGTAGACAAGGGCTCATAGTCTCCTAACAAAAAAGGGCTATCCATACTCAACTCAGAGAAACTCTTATTACACATCTGTTCAGATGCCACTGGTTGCACATCAGGATGCCTTTCAGCCTGAAGGCTGATGTTCTCCTGAGTGGGGGGCCATAGGCAGAACCGCCCTGGGCTTCCCACATCGAAGTGTTCAAAGCAGGGGGAGCCAGGCTCCAAGCCTGGCAGTCACACTCCCTTTTCAGAGAAGATAAAAGCAGCAGAGGAGAGTTACAGCACAACCGCAGCATCTCAGCTGTTAAACAGTACTCGAACACAATGTGTTTCTGGTTAGTTTAAGGAAGGATAAACAAGATTTAATATCTGGCAATGAACACAAGGGTTTTTTTCCCTTGTCCTATTAATGAGATTTGGATTCATTCAGATTCATGTAGCTTCCACTCACGTAAGACTCCATTCCATTTCCCAATTTTCCATCTTTTTTATTTCCTAAAACATGAGTTGTTGAGCTAATGAATTAAAACACTCTGAGGTTTGGTTTTGGCTCTGTGTGCATCTGTACTCTTTTACTACCATAATTCAATGTGACAAGTTTATTGTCCTAACAAACACTAGCACCTATTGTAGAACTATAATAAAAAAAAGAAAGATTGCCTTAAGCAGCACATTTTCTTCAGAGAAGACCAAATACTACCTATTGACATTTTGTTTCCCTCACATCATGTTCCGCTTTTCATTCCATAGTGGTCACTAAACATGCAAGTCTGTAGGCAAAGTGGACTAGATTAGAGTTTCAGGATCAGCCTCTGCAATGAGCTGGATCAGATGGAATTCATTCTTCTTATTAGCTTTCAGCTGATACTTATGAGCCTGAGTTCAGCACTTCGTTTGTGCAAGGCACATTAAACACTGTGAATGCAACCCCTGCCCCAAGGAGCTTGCAGCTCGAAGAGACAAGTATGCAAAGATAAGACAGATAAAAAGAAAAGCCTAGGACTTTGCAAAAAACAAAGCTGAGACCTGCCTTTGCTAAATCAATGTGCAAAAAAAACAACACAAATGAGAGGTCGATTTCTCCATAAGAACCAACTTAAATGTTTCTATACAAATCAGTCACATTCAGTATAAGGCTAGCCCTCTAGATGAATGCCTGTCCAAACACACACAACCCCCCCAGATCTACAGCTAAGTAAATAAACGACAATGACCCCAAAATAAAATGTGAAACACTCTGTTTTTCAAGGCTCACAAAACAAGATTTTAATGATGCATATGGTATTTATTTGACCCATAATGATTCTTTGATATATAGTGGCAAGACTTTAACTTAGTGGTGGAATAACATGTTCATGTAACCCGTTCTATTGCTAATGAAATAATCAAGCCTTCTCTCCTTGTATCTCTTTGAAAAGCTATATTCAATAGCTGGTCTTGGAATATTTTACCAGCAGGGAGTGGCATGAGAAGCACACACAGAAACTAAAAAAGAAGTCTGTCACAACTTTTTCCCTGTTAAAAAAAGAACTTAAAATTTTGATATTTCTGCATAGAAATGCTGATTCATTACAGGTCTGACTCAGCACGGGTAACAAGGCAATTGCCCACCACAGAAGACTCCTCTAGGAAAGTGCTCTCTTCTAAGTTATTTACACTAGTGATGCAAGAGCCCTGGCAAGGCGGACTTTCTGCTGAAGCAGGATGTTTGGCATGGGCCAGGGTTGGTGGTAAGAGCTTTGCAAAAGCACTCTTTTCTGCTCCCTTTAGTTCTCTCCTCCCTCAAGAGCAGCAAAAGCAGTGACCTCAGGTCTCCAGGGCTTGCTTCCCCTGTTTCCCTCCTCAATCTTGCTGTGCCAGAAGCAAGCTGACCCCAGTCAGGTCCAATTCTTCATCTGTGTACTCAATCCTTGCCTACATTACCAAGAAGTCTTGGGCTGCCTTTCATGGGTAAATTGGGGGAAATCTAGATGGGGTAGGGTCGCAATAATGACACGAAAGAAGGAGACAGACACCTGTTGAAAGCAAGGAACAAATTGCTGGTAGACCCTCGCCCATCTTTATTTTATATGTGTCTTATAAACCACTGTGGATTGGAGGAGACAATGAGCCTCCCCTCAATCACACTGGTCAAAGGAAATGTCCATCAAACTTCTGTGCCCAGGAGAAAGGAATGTAAATAATAAGAGACCGTCACAATAACATGGCTACATTTACAAAGAATGTGTGAGAACTAGTTACAAAAGAATGACAACATCCAGAACTGCAAAACTCAGGGCAACATGGTAGAAACACTGGTCTCTTCTCTTTCAAACCAGCTATTTCCATGCAGTTGAGTGTTCAAGAATCTGACTGAGAGTAATTAGTGCATTTCACCATATTAAGGACTCTCAAATTCCTGTTACTTTCTACCATTGTGAAAAAGTTCTATGCCATCAAATGGCAGATATATGGTCTTTTCTGCAAATAATAGATAGGGTTTATTACATTTACTAATACCTAGTGATATTCTACGGCCTTCAACATCCAAGCAGACTGCATTAAACACTGGAGGAATCAATCTGATACTAATTTCAGGTTTTATGATGTTTTGTTCCAAATTGTTACACAACTATAGCAGGTATCTGTTTAGAGCATCTTTGGCACTGTTCAGAGAATTTATGTGTCACTCAGCTTTCATCCCTGATTTATATTAATTACTGCTCAGGGAAGGGACGGGAAACAGACACAGGTATGTATGATGTATGTGTCACATATGCGTATTTTCCCTAATGGAAAGGGAGTGGTGGGGATTGCAATTTTAAAAGCTTCACACTTAACCTACTTTTTCTGCCCCAGTCTAACTAAAGAGGCTGCACAGCTGTTTGAAACAGTGAGATATCATGTATAATCTGAGGAGGAGGCAAGCCTCCTCTCACGTCCCTAGAAAATTCATACTCATGCCATGATCTACTTCATCAGACAGACCAAGAAGTTCCACTGTCAGTTTTCCAGGACACTGTGGTGGAACAGACCCCCACATGCAAAAGATGGGAACCGAGGGGTTGGAGGGGAGCAGTCAGTAGCTAATTACATTTTTCAGCATGGTTAAAATTTGGCAGATCTACATTTAAGGCTGAAATCCCTAATTAAGTTTAGGAGTGCAAAGGAAATAAAATCCTGTTCTTCTCTGCATTGGTGAGGACTGGCATGGCACACAGCTCAGAAAGCTTATCTCACTGTATGTGGAAGTAAAAAAACTAAAAAGATAAATTATTCATGTTGTGTTTTGCAACTAGTCTTAGAAAAATAAAGTAATGAAATATGAGGAGTTCACTGCATTTGTCAATTATTGAGAGAAAACATACCTTTTGCTAATAAAATTTTTTAGTTGTGGCATTAGCATTGCATTTTAGCAGATCTATGCATATCTCTTTGTTTCCAGGCATAGTGAGAACAGACATGAATTTTTCAAATGCAGCAATTTCCCTGGTGAAAGTTTGCTATTGAGACTTACAGCTAACATATTGAAATATATTAACAGGGTTTAAGGCTTCCATTTATCTTCATTAAAACCAGTATGAGTTTGAAAGCTGACTTGAGGATAATTTGTCATATCAGGAATGAGAAGACAGAGGTTTCACCCCAGCTCTTCAGCTGACTTAAGCAGTGATTTCAGACAATTCCCATCAGTTTGGAACACAAAAATGAATTTATTAGTACACATCTCTGTCCAAAGTAGCCTGACATGTCTTTTAAAAAGTCTCTGGGAAGGAATAAGAGCATTATAGGTGAATTGAGTCAGTTTCTCTTGTCTAATGATTTAGAATCTGAGCAGATGGGTTTTCAAATATCTAATCCATTCTGCAAGTTTTATACTCTGGGAAACAGTGTGCAGCACTTAGAAAAATTAAGCATTTTGTAAAACAACATATATACACTGCTGTTTATAATAAAATAAATGCTTTTCAAAAACATATGTAAGTCACTACAATAACACAAACTTTCATGTCAGACACTGCTTGAGAAATCATACCTTTCCAGCATTAAAAAAAGGAAAAATTATTCTCCGTCTTGTGCAGATAGGCAGAACACTGCAGTGTAATCCTACTGGATAAAGGTGAAGGGGAACAGTTACGTCCTCTGTGGCTTCATCTTTTCCCCTTCATGCCCTGCTGTGTTCTTGGGGCCACTTGAACTATCTGGGTGGGAAAGAGTCAGGAGAAAAACACAGCACAGGACACCACAAAATCCTGGGATTATGCCAAATTGCCACAGGTAATGGTGTGGACTTGGGGGACGTGCAGGGGAAAGATGCAGCTAAGGGGGAAGCTGCCACCGTGAGCAACTGAGCACTGCAGTTCTCTGTCCAGCCCTTAGCAAGGTGGAAACACCGTGCAGTTCCTTTTTCAGCTTACAGATAGTCTGTGGATAGATGCGGCTGGGAACAGGCACAAAGCAGAGGTCATAAATAAACACTGTGTCCCAAAACTCTGAATTTTTTATCTTTTTTTTGAAAGAGGGCAACAGGATATTGTATTTTTGTTCTTCAACGGCTCTGCCGAGCTGAGCACCATGGTGCACACAAGCACTGCACCGTCCTGCTGTAATTTCTGTGTTGTAGATAACACCTCAGCTACAGACTTCATTGTTTCAATGCCCTTGTTGGTGCTCAACAAATCCTGTAAGATTTACTATGTTTTACAGGAACATCAAGTGAAGTAAGACTGGAGAAAAGGTGTATTGAAATGGTCTAAAACTAAAGGGATTTCAATTTTCTCTTTCCAATTGGAGGGGCTCTTGGAACAATAAACCTCTTAGTGTCTTGAGAATTTCTGTCTCTGTTTTTTCTCCATAAAATGGGTATAATGATACATGCTTCCCTTGATAAATGCTGTGAAATCTACGTATGAAAGTGCTATTTGGAACCTGGGTATTTTTGTTGGTAATATTACTGTTGTTGCTTGTGCATTTGCTTTGAGATTAAAGTACTGTGCAGGGACATCAACATAAAAAATCTTACTACAAAAGCATGAATGTGTGAATAAACACCATAAAGAAAATTCACATGTTCTCAGTTAAGCAAAATATCTTGCAGAATTAGGTCAGGCTCTGCAGGCAACCCTTGCAAAATTCAGACTCCAATTTTTATTAATTCACCCTTTAAACAAAACTAAATTTTTATTTCAGCTAGTTTTCAGCAATGCTTTGAAAAAAAAGCCAAAACACCTTCTCAGGGATTATGCCAAGCAGTAGTTTTGAATAGGTTCGGGGCAATATTCAATGAGCTGTAACTAATCATTTTCATCTTATCGCCTACAGAGTCATTGCAATGGAATGATGTTTGGCTAATTTTTCAAAGCACACATTTACTATGAATTGTTCTACATAACTGTCAGGAATGACAGTGAGCCAAAACATACTCTGTCAAGGGAAGTGTTTGGTTGATGAAATTATAAATAAGTCATCAACAAAAAGTCTGTTAAAATGAATCATCATTAAATGTTTCTCTAAATACAGTGACTAATATCAAACTCCAAAATAGGAACTGCAAGACTGTCTTTCCCTACTTCATTCACAGATCTCTTTGAACACATCATGAGAATATTAAGTTAGTTAATTTGAGCTATATGTTCATGCAAGCACATGCAGAGAAGCAAAGACTGTGATATGTTTTACATAAAGCAGGCCATTGTGCACTGATTATAATGTGTAAAGAGGAAATATGTTTATACCACAATCTATTCTAAACTCAAATAGGCAGCAGTACACTGTGTTTATAAATACAAATGCAAAACCTATGTTAAGATAATGTTAAGGGTCTGGATTCTAACCACAAACCCCAGAAAATTCAGAGTAAACTTTGAAAGTTTGGGCCTGATTCTGGTTTCCATGGAACTCCAGTATCTTCAGCAAAGTTTGTAAGGGAGAAAAGAAAAGCCTTAGTCTGAGGCTCTCTACATATGGCTGGGCTTGTGCAAAGTATTATCATATTTAGGTCTGAAGGCTAGATAAAGAAGACAATGTAGGCAGCTGTGACAATGTCCCCCCGGGCTTCTCTTAATCTAATGAGATGTGTATAAGCACATGTGGGTATGTGCAGGAGCAGAGGATGGAAACGTATAGTCTTGACAAGCACATCCTCAAAACTCTGCTTTGTTGTCCAGGACACATGTAGACATTACAGAAAGCTTGGAGCAAGCTGAATATTATCAGTCCTTCATGATGCATAATTTACAGCATTATAATACCACATTTTAAGGAGACTATAACAAAGGAGCCCAGCCAGAGATTATCCCATTGATACAAACAACTGAAATATTAATCAAAATACTTCAGTGAGGAAGGAGGGGGAAATGACCTAAGCCTGTGTGATGTTCCAGTGCCCAACCATGACAGTAAAAGAAAATCTGATAAAGGCAAGAACGAGGTTGGATCATTCCTCCTGGACAGGTAAGGGACACAGCAATGTAGAATGGTTGGCCTGGTGGTAACCTTTAGCAGCTCAAGCACATGTTGGCTCTTGTCTATCGGCAGAAGTGAATTAACCTTCCACACAGTAATGCTGAGACACTGGAGCAGCCGAGAAGGATCTCTGTTGTTACAGTGTGTTTCATTTACCTTTCTGCAATTTTGTTTCTCAAAATTCCATATATACATTCTTTAGTAAAAACGACTTTGAGTATCTTATTTTCCCAGCAGTAAGGCTGGTGCTCCGATGAATATAGCAAAGCCTACTCTGAGACATAATCTTCTATGAGCGTCTTCTAGACAATTCATTGTAGAGTTCACAGATATCTGTAGAGTAATCCAGTATTTCTGTGGAAGGGACTGATAGATGGTTCAGACAAGTCACCAAGTTACAGTGTGTTGTGTCTCTCAGTACACGCTCACCCAAGACCAGGGTCACACTTGGACATCACAATGATGTTCTTGAAAAAGTCCTTAGAGTGTGGTCTGGGTGGAATTTAGCCACAGATCCCATAATGTGTGCTCCCACAGTGCTAAAAACCTTCACTTTGAATGGCCTTAATCTACCTAAAGAGAGAAGTTTACCTCCACATTTCCAATAATAGCTGTTGGTTGGTGAACCTCCTGAGAAAGAAAAGATACAGGCCCCTCAGCCTGGGGCAGTCCCCAGTCATGCCCTGCCACACACCCAATGTTCTTCTACCAACTGCCTAGCCAGGAGTGCCCAGCCCTTCCTTTCGTTGGAGCTTTCTTGTGGGCTAGAAGGCAAATAGCACACTGGAGAGAAATGAGACAATGTTCACATCCATGTCTGAATAGCAACAGTGGCAAAACTGACTCCCAGATCAGACACAAGAAGGGCAAGATGGCACAATCTGACTAATCTGGAAAAAGATATGTAAACCTTCACTGACAGATTCAGAGAGAACTGACAGTCTTAAAAAAAAGCTGTCCATCTCACTTCATCCAAAAGAAAAGGAAGTCCGATGCACAGGCTGTGTGAATTGAGGAAAGGACATATGCTAAAGTAGTGGTGGATGCTGGTAGAGTCCCAAAACACATCAAGAGGAGTGGAATATACCTAGAGGAAATGTTTCAATAGTGGTTAAATTTGCTTAGCTGTATATCATTTTCAAAGGAGTTACAAAAGGGGACCATGTTAATGAGTTTCTGTTCCCAATTAATGAAAATTGTGCTTCTGACATTTCTCCTGATTTTCTGCACTACTCATCAAATGATATTTAATGAGACACAACTGCAAATATATTGATCATCTTTCCATGAATAACATTGACACAATAAATGCAATCAAGGATCATTGCTTTACTAGCTAGTCTTAAAGTTCATTACTGTAGAAAACCTGAAAAAATGGGTGTGTGTCATTTGCTATTAAGTCTCAGTTTATTTAAACCACTGCTTTCCTTCACATTAGCTTATTTATGAACTCCAGGTCATAAGTAAACTGGTCAGTGCTTAAAATAAATGTAAAAATTATTGTAAATGTGTAAGGAAATGAAAATATTGTGACTGCAGTCCCAGTTGACATACTTTAGTGAAAACCAGGCATCAACTCAACTAAAGGAGCCGTCCATGGGCAAAAAAAATTATGGGAGAAAACTCAGGATCAGTCCATTGTTCCTACCCCAAGGGCAACAAAGAAAATTCCAGGAAACTTGTTCTCTATTAAAAAGCCATAAAGAGACATACTGTACAAATAAGTGTGCCAGATGAGAGCATTTCTATATAAGGCTGGGTCTAGAAGACAAATTCAGAGATAAATCCTGCCTCCAACCAAATACACCAACACAGAACAACACAAAATCATAGAGAAGCTCTCCAGTAAATTAGATTGTTCTTCACCAGCTAACCTGAGACACTAACACAAGTTGAACCTCAGTGAGACAGAAATCATCCCAAAAGAATAATATTCTTGTCTACCTGTGAGAAGAGCATGTTTGTGTATACTGCAACCATTGTTAATGTGTCCTGGGAGATCCATACAGAATTTCTATCTAGATGGATGAAGAATGAAGCATGCAGCTGAAGCATGTACTGAAGTAATGAATTTTTGTAATATGCTCTATCTACAAAGGACTCAGAACCAAACCCAATGAATTCTTGAACTCTTTCAATTCTAGATCCTCTTAAAAGAGGTCTTGATGTTCATTACAAATTTTTATTTCTCTTAGCAACTTTATCTGACAAAGATTAGGTAGACATGGTTAGGCTGACAGATCAGTAGATGTGCTCAAGCCAGAGATGAGCAAGACAGACAGTCTGCTGGAGACCCTGCAAACATCATTACAATGCTTATAAACATGTGCTGAAGGAGCCCTCATGACCACAGTCAATAAGTTATGGAGATGGCTGCCTGACATCATGTTGGTTGTGGTTTTCAGGCTTTATTCCAATTGTTGTCATGCTGATATAAATCTGGAATAACTCCATTAGAGATTGCTATGTTAGTGGGTCGGCCTAGATTTGCATCTCTGGAAAGTGAGCCAGACTCCTGCTCCAAGAGGCCTTACTTGCTAGATGGTGAGAGAGCATGTTCAGACATCCTCATTTACTTACTGTCTGCTCTTGATAAAAAGTAGTCAACTACACATAGAGGAAATCAGATTATTTAAAACTATTAATAAAATTATTTGCATAACAAATAGTTATGCCAGACTCAAAGCTTCTGAGAAGAAAAAATACTGAGATCTTGGAGTTTTGGTGGATTTTTATTAGTATTACAGCCACATAAGAAAACATAATCCTTATGAACTCTATATTTTTTTTGTTTTCTTCATAGTAATTTGTTTAAAGCATGTCCCGCAAATTATTTACAGATAATTAGGGTCTTGTGCATCCGTAATTTGATGGTTAAACTCTTTTGAAGTTTCTGTGCCATATCAAAGATGTTTTTTCTGTGGAGAAATATAATGGATTTTGTTCATAACCCAGTGATTTATCCCCAAGTGATAATGTAGGTCATAATATTAGTTTTTGCAAGTGTTAAGAATTTCAGAATGCATGGGCGTCATCAACAGAACTCATTCACCAAAGGACTTAGACATGAAGAATGCATGGGTGTCATCAACAGAACTCATTCACCAAAGGACTTAGACATGACATGGTGTTAAAATCCTAGTTCAGGTTCAAGATAACCTCATGCTGCTCAAAGTCTCAGTTGGAGAAAAAATCAGAAATTTACAGATGAATCTCACTGGAATCACTGTGAAGAAGGAACAACATGGAACTGAGACAACACTGATGGAATATTAAGTGTATTTTAGAGAAAAGGACAAGTGCAGGACCCTGTCCCTTTCTGAAACCAAAAATAACCCACAATAGATGGAGCCTGTGTCTGAATCAAGAAACTAGACTAAGGCAAGGAAAGCAAGAAGGGCAAAACCCTCATAACCATCTGGGTAAATCTGAACAAAATGTTCAGAAAGAAGGAAGGAAAGAAGAAAAGAAGAAGTAGAAAAGAAAGAAATAAGAAAAGAATGAAAGAGGAAAAGAGCAAGAGAGAGAGAGAAAAGGAAAGCAGTGTCTATAGGACTTCAACTACCTGGGAGGTTGAGAAAGAAGACTGGGAGTAAGGTTTTTCTCCCAGGGAACTAGATAGCTTTAAAAGGAATGTCTTGTCCAAGGGGACAGGTAGCATGCCTTAGATTTTGCCCAGCATTTTACTCAGCACTTCCAGCATCTCCCATGAAGTCTTGCAGACACGTCTAAGATCTGAGAGTTCTGTTTGTTCTACAGGCTTATCTAAACTTTGAACTTTGTCCAGGATAATCACTAGGGTGCCACTTGCAGGTTATGTTGCATAGGTATTGTTCCATGTGCAGCTGGTGTGTGACTATAAAATCTTTGCCAAGAAACACTAAAATTCTATTACATTAAGTGACAGAAGGTCTGAAGGTTACAAATGTCACCCTTAGTCAGTGATCCATATTTCAAGCAGTTCTCAAGATATTGAGGTACTTAAAGTAATTGTAGACATCAGACCAGCTGCCAGATGCAGTGCTTGAATTAAAATTTTGTACAGCAAATGCTCACACCAAGCCATATATTATTCATAATTTGGAATATTTTTTTACGAATTTGTGTGGTTAGGTTTTTTTTAATATATCTGAAAATGTACCCAAAGCTTGTGGAGGAAGTCCCTGTCTTCAGGCAATATAGTGTTATCTTCTTTCCCATTTTTCACAGTGGTTTGGTCTTTTCTTTCTGATGTGGTCTCTGGCACCTGAACAGTAAGTAAGCTCTTTCAGCTCTTATGTGCCAACATTTCAATACTTCCAGCCACCACGCTAGTACCTACAGCTGAAAGCTGGGTTTGGGGAATAGGCAGAGGGGTGTGAGGGACATCCTGAATTACATTCCTGCACATCCTGACTTCCAATTCTGAAACCAACAGCACAGCAGTTAGCCAGAAATCTTTACCACCAGAGTCAAATAACATCCAAAACCTTGGATTTATGCACATGTCAGAGACTGATTGCAGCTTGTCAGACACTTCAGGCTAAGTGATTTTAGAGCAATTTCTTCAATTACCAGTCTTTTTGTTTGTGTGGACCACCATGAGCAGACACCCAGAAATCTCACCACTCCATTAAGGACTTGGCAAAATATACACACTTGCATATATACACATATGCGCATGCGCACGCACACAAGAGAAAAGGGGCTGTAATGCCTGCAATTTCCTACTTTATTGACTGGATTACTTTTTTTGAGGCTGGTTAAGCAGACACTGCACTGGGTGGTTAGTGATTATGATTTTTCTGCAGTGTTAGGGTACTTGACATTTTAATTCCTCAGTGACTTCAGTTAAAAACAAATAGGTCTACCTGCAGTCCACATCTGATTGCCAGATGGTCTCTTTCCCTATGAAGCTCCCATCTCCAAATGAATTCAAATGACCTCACACATACATCTTCAAACATTGCTATCTGACCACAAAAATGTATGGAAAACACAACATCTGTATATGTCTGCATCTTAAATCCCTGTTGTTTTACAAAATGTATGGCTTGTCACCCTAAAGTCTAAAGTCTCTTAACGATCTTCAGGCGGAGATGCAAATGGTAGCCTATGAATTTAGAGGTTGTCTGTCACATTACGCTATTTAATTTCAACCAAAGTTCAAAAGATATGAAACTATTCATTTGAGTCCACTGAAGCAAACAAATATATCCCCATTAAGTACTTCAAATGGTCCCCAAAGCACAGCTGTGTGTGACTGTGTCTCTCTATGTTGTGTGTATGATTCATGCAGCTGATGTGTCCAAGCAGTTAAAATAAACTTGAGATCTTATGAAACCATCACTAAAAGAGCAGAGTTGTTTCTGCCTGCCTAACAAATGTTTATTGAGCCACACATCCTGTAAGATCTAGCATTGGTTGGAGGGAATACCTTGCCGTATCAACATCATTGTACATGTAAACCCAACAAGAGGGTAAACACAGGTCCACTCAAATGGCTGGATTTAAAAACATATGGAATATCACAAACATTTTCCAAACTGCAACAGACTTTTTGGGCAATTAAATATGGTTAGCTTGAATGGGAGAGGAAATAGTTTTCTTTGCTGTTAAATGTCAAAAAAAAGTGTTTCCTTGAGGCACAAAAACCGAGTTCATTTTTGGAAACGTGCTAAAATTAATCAACCCTGTGTGAACTTTTAACCAAAACAAAACAACACCAAAAAAATTAGGAATATATAGGGGAATATCAATGGAAACACAGAAGTGGAAAAAAATGAGATTTTGAGTTATGTGGTACTTATATGAGTAAGAGCTTTTTCTCAAGATGACTTAACCAATCAGTGTGGAAAAACATTTGCTTTTTATGCTCAGCAGAATATGAAGTTGAAAAAAAAGGGGCAGTTTTATTATTACTACACACTTTTAAGTTTAAATACAATAACGAGTAGTCAGGCTGAGATAAGTCTTTCCATGACAAAGCCAGTGTGAGGCACTTATATTTTGAAATTGGTTGGAGGGAGTTGGGTTTTTTTTTGTTTGTTTGTTTTGTTTTGATTTGTTTTGTTTTGTTGTTGTTTTGGGTTTTTTCTTTTCTTTTCTTTTGTTGTGGTTGGTTTTTTTTGTTTTGTTTTGTTTTGGGTTTTTTTGTTTACAAAGCAAACTTGAATTTGGACACCTGAGAACTGTGATTTGCCTTCTGTTAAATTCATTAAGGTGACTGCTTACTAAGGAGGAAATGCAAATTTAAGTTATTTGTCCCTTCTACTCTAGTGTGACTTCATTTAAAAAGGGAAGAAATCACATGTGAAACTTTCCAAATAACAAACCACCCCGAAGTTCAAGCATCCCAGGTTTCCTGCACTGATACATATTTAGTTCCTTCGAAGGGAGAGCCTTCATCACATAGCAAAGTCAATAGTGGCCATCAGGAAGTAAAGAAAACATTGGAGAAATTCAGTTAATCTATCCTAGTAGACGAGGTCATGACAGGACCACGTGCATAAATAGCAGAGGTATTATTTTCAGATGTAGAAGTTCCAAACAGGAATGGACCAGCTGGGGAAAGGCTTCCTTTCAAGTCTCCTGAATAAATGGCAGTTTTTAGCTAAGGAGCATGTGGTCTGGGATGTCACCCTTTTCTATCATGGTCAGCTCAAGGAAAAGTAGGAGCAAACATAACACCAAAGATACAAAGAAAATCTTTTTCACTACACCTGAGGGGCAGTAGTAGAGACGAATAGAAGAAAGGAAGGGGAGAAACATCTTTTGTACTTGCATTTGTTTTCAGTCTTATTCTCTTTTTTAACCTGGAGAAGAGATGGATACGAACACTCAGCCTGCAGTTAGCAGTGTGGCTCTTTCATACTGAGCTTAGATGGGCTCCTTCAGCCTGTACAAATGAGAACTGCCCATTTGCCGTGAGCTTTAATTCCTTGATAGTGTGGGGATTAACCACTTACTGTCTAAACCAAATAAATGCAGTCAGACCAACGTCCCGGAGGGTTTTGAGACATTCTGTGTCACCTGACATTTTAAAGTGAGTGTTTGCGCTTAGATTCCCTTTATAGTCTGGACTTGTAGCAGTAACCCACAAGCAAGCATTGCCATTCCCATGAAGCCACTATTGCAAACACTTTTTGCACTGCTTGTCAGATGTGAAAAGAGGATGATATAATTGAGCCTGCTTTAAAAAAAAATCAAACTGACATAATATTGCTAGTAACTTGACAGCTTTATGTAAAGCTTTCCCCTGAAAACCCAAGCTGATCACACTGTTGAAGACAAGCAAAGGTTAGGGAGAAGGTTTAGGCTCTAGGACTCCTAGACTCAGCCTTTCAGAAGTTCGGTCATATTTAGCTTACCCTTTGACATGACCCAGCCTTAAACAATAGCTTTGTGGATATGCTAAATGGCCACATCTTGCCAGTTGCTGCCAAATTAATGAGCCCATGTCATTTTTAGTTTACA
The DNA here is from genome assembly GCA_013398175.1 of Climacteris rufus. Lineage (NCBI taxonomy): Eukaryota > Metazoa > Chordata > Aves > Passeriformes > Climacteridae > Climacteris > Climacteris rufus. The sequence continues at coordinate 242,318 of VZRZ01005788.1, forward strand.
GTTCAGTCATAAAGCAGCCAAGTGGAAAATGAGGCAGGGACCGTTAAGGAGTGTCACGCAAATTTTCAAAGGGTATAGTCCCTAATTCCTCACTGCCTCTTTCAGAAGTCTCTAATCATCATTCGTTTTCCTCCCCTTGATTTCTTCAGATCCTCTAAAGATCCCCCTTACTGGGCAAAAGAGGCTGGTCAGAGAAACCAGGTACTAGTGGCTCAGTGCAGGAGAGTTGAGGAAAATGCAACCTGCACTCATGATTTGCACAAAAGTTTAAGCAATCTGAGTGGTCACCTGAGTTCCCCAGCTCACACCAGGGGCGTATGTGCAGAGCATAAGCGTTCCATAGCTGGAAGGGACAGAAACAAATGGAAGTTTTTATGTAAAAAAGGATTGTGTTAAAGGGAATTCTACCCAGAAAATGCTTGGAGAAAAGAAAAAAACATAATTTTCTACTCTCTTACATCATTTACAGGCAGGAAAACATCATCAATGAAACCTAGTATTCTACCTGCACTCTTAGAACTCTTTTCTTGATTAGTGGCTAATTCAAAAATTCAGTTCAGAGTTGTGAAGCTTTCTGCTTCAATCCTACAAGGATGCACATCCTGTACGAGTGGTTTTACATGCTTTCAACCTGAAATCTCACAAATCTCACCAGCTTTCCTGTGTGACTTTGGAATTTTGAGCAGCTCTGCTCTTCCCCATCCCACTCAGTTTCCACCTGTGGTTTACCTCCTCCTAAGAGATGTACTGGCCTATTTCTTCATTCTTAATCCTTCTTCTTCCTTAACTTCTGTACGTGTTTCTCACCTGCTGTGGACTTCATTCTTTTATTGCACTGCCTGGGCTTCTACCTTGGAAATGTCTCAGCTTCCCAAAGTTCAACTGTTGGATTTTCTTGTGTGTGGCCTCGCCTGGATGCACAGGACTCTCTCCTTTACAATTGTTAGGGATCAACATTTGCATTATCCTCAGGCAGCCTCCATGGTTCCCTATTCAACTCAAATTTGTCCTTGTTGTTTTTAAAGCCTGCCTCAGACATGCCTCAGGCTCTCTCATACAATTTGTCTCCCTCTGTTCCTCTTCTTGCTCTTCCTGATTGTCTAGCACTTGGTTTCCTGTGTCCCTTGAAATTTTTACTAGGACTATTCATTTGAACAAAAAATGGTTTTATTTCATGCTGCATTCACACCCTTTTGGCTCGAGTATAGAGAATGAATTTGCTAGCAGGAATATTTGCAGACACAGCAAATTTGAAGAATATAGGTCAGAATATTCTTGGAATATGAATACAAGTATTTGCAAAGAAAGTCAGTTTTAGGAGGTATGTTCTTCCAATTGGGAAGCAGAGAGGTTGTCACATGACCTCTGTGCCCATCCAAAATTTGAAACACATTTCACATTTTAAAGACAAAATTTTCTCACGGAACCTCTTGCAAACCATTTACAGACCCTGAGTTAGATTGTGGTGCTACACCACATGCCCTAAATAGAGAGCAGTTCAAGGCCACACAGGAAGAGCCAAAGAGATTGAGCCTGTCTAAGGAATAATACCTCCCTGGGGTAGCTCCCTATGTGTGGAGGTGAACAGTTTTTATCAGCTGGTAGGAACAAAAAGATCTAGAAACACGAAAATCAGTCCTCAGAATACCCCTGGTTGTGTTGGGGTGCACTTCAGGTCATCCTTCTCTCAATCTGAGCAAGCTTTCCTCAAAAGCAGGAATGGTCCTTTCCTCCTGCTCCAGCCAGGAGCCCACTCCAGCACCACAGCCATCTTAATTTAAGGAAATGTCTTCCAGTTCCCAGCCTAACCTTGTTGCTAGCTATTTCAGACACTTGTGTGTTTCTGATAAGAACACCATGAAGCTGTCATTAAGCTATTTGCCCTTTCTTAAATGTCGGCCCATGTGGTTGCTTAGGCAGATCCTCTCTCAGACTGTTTCATTGGACTAAGTGCTGTTGAGTGATTCTAGTTTTCTTTGGTAACATCAGTTCTTGTTCCCCTAAATGTGCCCTGAGGCAGCCCTTCTTGGTCTCTGTTCCTATTTGAATATTTCTTCCTGAAACATGGGTGCTCAGAAAGGCACATTTTATTACAAGGGCCTCACTGGTATCTGAGAGACTAGAACCAGTCCCTTTTTATCTAGTGAAAGTGCCTCTTTAGACATACCTTATAACTGCACTTGACTTATTCATTGCTATATCATGCCCGTATCTATTTTATATTCCTGTTATTTTCAAATTACAAGCTTAATTTTTATTGTGAAATCTCTGGTATTTAGCAGTAAATGTATGATCTTAAAATTTCTGCTAATGACTGTTATCCTATTTCTATTACTTCAAACCTGAAGTAATTCAGGTTTTCATATTAGATACTCTGTCTAACCACCATACCCTCTCCTTATGTGTTGATAACAAATGTCATTAAAACATTTCCATGCTTTCTACCAAGTCACTTTTGCTATCATTAACTAAATTCTCAAGCAAATTTAGCTCAAGATTAACCTTTGAAGAGCTCTTTCAGTAACCCTTAGCCAACTAGACCCTCCTTTGGTTATCTTGTTGATCTTTCACTAGTTCCCATATCTTCTTCACATAAATTGATAATTTCTTATGTAAGAGCATGTGACCTGTTTTACCAAAGCTGAGATAAAATAGATCACTCTTATTTCTTTGTTTAGTAATGTAGTCAATAAGGAAATTCATTCTTTTAGTCTTGCTTGTTTCACCTTTTTCTAACTCAAATCCTACTTTTCACTAACTTCCATATGTGTAAGTATCCTTGTCTTAGAACTGGCATACTGCTGAGGTCATACTAAAAGAACTAGTTTTCCAGCTTGCCATTTTCCAATTTCCTAAAACTGTATGTACAGCATTTGTTCTCCTCTAGGCAGATGCTACCGGATCTGGCTCAACTCATTTATTCAGGATCCCATCATCACAAAATGCAGTCTCATCTGTCAGTTCATTAGGGACTTATGAAAGCACATTGTGCTCTCTGTACCTTATTTCTTCTCAGAGATTGCAAATGTCCATGCTCATGTCCTCATTCCTAATCGTCTGCCCTGTTCTCCTGTCAAGAAAAACGTCCTACAGAAAGGGAAAGAAAACTCTTATCTTCTCAGACCCCATTTAGACTATGTGAAGGATCTCCGCCTCTTACTCTTCACCAATACAGGATCATATTTCTTTTCTTCCTCACCTTCTTTCCTCCCTCTTCATTTCCTTGTGCATGAGCTCATCTTTGACCTCAGCAGTTTTCATTCCACCCCTGTACTTTTGGTGCTGGTACTTGCTTCCTCACTGCCTCTCTAGATCTTGCACAGGACCTCAGCACAATGTGCCAGTCTCATTCAACAAAATGTGTCCCAATACCTGTGATCAGGTGCCATGTCCTCATCTTCCTGATTTTTCCAGCCCTTTCAAACACTCTGGCAAAGTAGAGCATAACTTCTGCAAGCAGGTACTCTTCAAGAAAGAAGGAGGCATTTGCTGATTTAACCCCATTGTACAGCTGTGAAGACAATTACAATCTTCCTTCAAGAGCTGCCTTCAAAATATATCATGAGCAATGGACAAAATTAAGATAGATTGGGTTGGGTGCATGAGCTGTACCCTGAGAGAAGAAGAGAGACAAATAATTGGCAGGAGTAAAACAACAGTTACAAGTTACTCACTCTAGTCTGCACCAGGTTTTCTCTCCCTTTCTCTTTACCTTTCTTTCTTCCTCTGTTTTCATTTTTTTGCAGCTCCTCGTTTCTCCATCACTGTTACTGTTCACTGGATTTCCCTACAGCTGTTAGAAAACAGCTTAGAACACCATCTCAGATGCTTCATTCTAAAATCACGGAGGTGTAAGGCACTGCTCTGCCACTTGGTGCAAGATATCAGGCAAGTGCTGGCACTGGTTTCAGCTAAACTTCCCCAGTGTTGTGTGTGGAATAGTGGTTTAGCTTGAATCCTTCATAGCAGTTATTTCTCCAAAGCGATCATAATCCATGGAGGGGAATGGGTACAAGGGAGTTCAGACTTAGGCCACTCAGAAAACAAAACTGGCTTTAGAAAGGTGTCCAGGACCAACGACAGATACTGAGGTACTGCAATAGTATCTACAACAAATCATATTTATACTATTTGACAGCAGGGAAATTTAGACCACTGCTGAGGTACCAACCTTCTATGTACTGCTGCTTTTGTATGTCCTACAAAGAAACCCTCTCTCATCAGTGGCTTAACTAGGTCTTTAAGCCACTTAACTAGTGACTTTGCAGAGGTCTTGCCAAAGGGGTGGGCACATGCTCTGTTTTACTGGCTCTTTCTGCACCACAGCGGAATGAACAGCAGGGAGCTGTAACTTCTTGAACAGCTAGAGTTGCCAGAAGACAAAAAGAAAAATACAACCCCAAAATACCGCCAGATCTATTTTACAAAAAATCCATGGTGAAAGACTGACATTTTCTTCATTTGAAGCCAAAGACCTCACTCCCAATGATGACACTATTCACGATACAGACCTGTAACCCTGATCTTTCTGTGCAACTGAATTTTTAGACTGTGCACATATTCAACATGATGCAAATCTTGGCTTAGAAAATTATAGGTGAAGTTTTGGAGAGGTAAGTGCATTTCTAGTGGCAAAAGTCCATACTCAAAGACACTGAAGAACAGTTTATTGTATTCTAATCTCTCACTTAGTGGGTATTTTATCCCTTACCTTCTGACCCTGCACACTCTGCACAGCAGCTCTGAAGCTACCCCGATTAGTTACTTAGAATGTAGGCTGGCATGGTCGAATGGCTTGGCATCTACAGACATTCGGCCATAACCTGAGCAGCTAGATTTGCTTTAATCCCATAAAAAGTAGGCAGGAATACAAATGTGCCAGATTATCAACTGAGACAAACTAGAACTGCATCACTGGGCTCAGTGATGCTGCGTTGATTGAATCCATTGAAGCATTTGGCATCAATATATTCTAGAGAAACAGTCTTTCAGAAAAATAATCAATGGGAAACAGCATTGTCATTGGAAAGCCTGGAACTGATGCAAGTTAGAATTACTCAAGTTCTTTGGTGTGATATTTAAAGACCAGTGTTGAATGCCAGGGAACTACAGGCCAAAGAAACTGTTCCGAGTTAGATTTGGTAAACACGGGGTTTTGCTTGAAAGCACATTAGTCAGACAAGTTCAGTCAAAAGTCATATTAGCTCTTGCGCAGGGGTTTTCTCATTTGTGTTGGCTCTTCAAATGATGTGGAAGCTGTACTGAGCAAAACACTGAACAGCTGAAGATGATTGTGCTGGAGGCGGGTTTTTTCCATGCCTTCCTCACTGTGCATCCGCTTGCTATTGGAATCCCACAAGAAACAAATTCCATTCTTACAATCATAGTTTTGGGAAAGCAGTTGAGCAAACGGGAAGGAAAAATATTATGACGAAGCCTCCTTTTTCCAGCTTTCTTAATATAAGAGACAATGGACTCCGTGGTGTCTCATACAGTTAAATAAGGAAAGGGACCCAGCAGTAATGAAGAGCATAGTCATGCTAAAATAATGTTTCTAATGCTAGGATCCCAAGCTGTGAAATGGTCACTCAGCCTTAAGCCTGCCTCTGGAAGATATTGTGAGAAAGCTCCTAATTCTCTGCTTACTTATTAGCCTTATCACTGAAACACATTCACTGATGAATTAAAACATGATTAAAACCAAGAAAGAGCAGTGTGTGAAGACAGATAGGTGGCCCTTACAAAACTAAGACCTTGAGCTCCTGTGAATGTGAGCAACCTGCAGGGGCCAGACAGCTCAGGGACCAGTAGAGGTTCCTCAACAGCATCTTGAGGCTCCCAGTGACCAAAGGACGAACAGCACTGGAAAGGTCTAAAGCAACTATGAAACTTAGCCCTAGTTGGACTGCTTGTAAAAACCACAGAGACTGGAGGAGCCTTTGAACACAGAGCAACCTGTGATCAATGTAGCCTGGCAGGTGAGTTACCTAGCTGAGTGCCTCACAGATGAGTCTGGCTCACATGAGTCCTCCATCAATAACCCAGTGGCTGGAGCCAATACATGGGAGTATTGTTTTGTTCCCCTGTCCTTCCCTTAGAATCTGTTGTAAAATATGAAACTGTGTGGAGTTTAGTCTGACTGGGTAATCCTTGTTTTTTTAAGTTCTTATGACTTTACTCCAAGCATATCAGACAGATGGATTCGAGCCTAACTTACTTCAAATGTAGAAAATGCACTAAGAAAGAAAAGCTATGGCACTGTCCTTCCAGGCAGTGAAAGCTAAACAGCTAAATTCATCTTCCCACCTCTGACACCACGGCTCTTCTGCTCTTTCCATTTCATTTTCATACCTCATATCCCAACTAACATTGAAATCAAGTTTGTGCACATAAGACTAAGTTATATTTTATTGATCTTTTCTCTAGATTGGCCCAAGGCCAAGCTGCTGTTCATAAGCAATACTGTCAGTACTCCTACGAACAGAAAGAGGGAATCACCTCTCAGGATGATCTCCCTCTCCCTCCTTCTCCTTCACTGGTAGTCTCAGCTTTCAGCTGCACTGACCTCCTGAATGGCTAGTGGACATCTTCAGGAAGGAAGCCCAAGCAACTACTTTGAACATGGCTTGGGCATTGCAGCCTTTGTGAATTTATTCTGTACCATGCTCTGATTCTGTATTCAGTTACAAGCACTATTTGGCACTAAAGACAAAAGAATTTGGAAGTTACTTCCACCGCATTAATTCTCTTTCAAATCACGTGGATCTAGAACTGGATTTATGTATCCTATACATCAGTGTCTCTCAAAGCACAGACAAAGCCAAAGTTACACTTCGAAGTGAAGTTAAAGGTGCATGTGAATACATAAACATGTTTTGCCTTTTTTCCCCAACCTTCTCAGCTGTGATGACAACACCAGCACCCCAGTGGTAGGTCAGTATGCTGCCAAGCTGTGGTTTGGAGCAGATCTGACCAGGTGGGGCATGGGGCTGCACCATCCAGCTACACCACCTGTGGCAAACCCTCCTCCCATCCTGATCAGGGAGTTACATCTTCCTTCCATCCCTTGAGTCTGAGGCTTAGACCTCTGGCTTGCCTTGATTGGTTTTTTTTAACCCACTCTCTAGCCAGTTGATAATGAATATCAGAAAATTCTGTGCAAGCTACCTTATGTCATGATTTCACAAACTGCTGGCCATTCTAGCACAGAAATGCAGGCTGGAAGTTAAGCTGTTGGACTAAGAGCCTATAAGAAATACAGAGGAAATAGAGAGAGGGAGAGAGAAAGAGAAGGAATAGGTCCTCTTTGTCTGTTTTACAAAGGGCTTTTCTTTCCTTTTTTTCATGGATTAATGAAAAAGAAAACTGAAGGGAATTGTTAGAAATTTGTGTTCCATAAACATGAAAGAAAATCCTTTTTATTCTGCACTCCTTCTCTGTACTCACTAGTAACCAGTCCTGGTTACAGACCTGAAATTACTGATTAGCGTCTTGGACTTGCAGAAATACACAATGCACAAGTAAGACTGTCAGTATATTCTGAGTAAAGTTAATGATTATCATGTTTATAGCCATAAAGACAAACTTCCAATAAGGTAATGCCCATATTCTAGTGACCTGTGAGTTTTCTACTGGGCACCAAGGTCTCCAGTCTCATTACTGAGTCACTTGGGCAAGCTGCTTACAAGGTTGTTTAATTTAGCAGGAGTGAATTTGATAAGCGTCTGTAGGAACACTAGCATAACTCCTTGCTTTGGTCAGCTGCTGATGTATTAGGCCTCAGTCTTGGGTGTAACTCTAAAGGAGTGTTATTTTTCCCTGTCATTCACTTTGAAAATCCAACAGAGTCTATCCAACAAGAAGCCAGCCTCTCTAAAATTCATTGTGCAGCTCGTATGTGCTGCGGTGCAAACCACAGGTTTACTTCGGCTATGTCACATTGTAATAGACGGGTCTTTTGTCAACAGCATGAGAAATAGAAGAACCTGCTGAAGTCAGAAAGGGACCTTTGTCTTCAGATCCCAGACCTTCAACAGTAACATGTGCCATTGACTCTAATACTGCAGTTGGGGTACTCATCTGCTCTGTAGCATGTTGCCACAGGTATAGTCTGTTTGTCACTGACCTCTTACATATGCTCATCTAAACAACCAGACAAGCGTCCTTTTGTTTCATGAATGTTGTCAAGCCTGCTTTTTACCCTGCAGCTAGAGCTTCATATAGCAAGAAACTCATGCAAAGCATTACTGAAGTACAAACAAGGTTTCCCAAAACTTAGCATGATCACTTCTGCAGTCACTGGAACTTGATGGGAACTCAAGCCTTGAAACATAGAAGAGGTTGAAGAGGTGAGACCCATTTTACCTTCTAGAAGAGAAAGCAATAGACAGCTGCATGGTATCTCTGCTACTGCCCTAAAAGTTACAGCTAACTGATTAGGATGAATGGTTACAGATAGTGAATGGAAAGAGTGAGGAATAGCTACAAACTTCAGATAAAAGATGCAATTGCATGACAATTTTGGTAGAAACTAAACCCTGTGGTATTTTTGCAAATATCGGCCTGTGTACAGCAAAAGGATGAAAGCTCTAAACTCTAGTTTAGATACTTGAGATGTCTCAGGACACTGCAGAAAGCCAAGAGCTGCTAGTGGAATATCCAGTCTTTTTTCGTGTGTGAAATCTGGAAACAAAACAAAACAAAAAAATACACAAATGGGAATACTTTCATAACTCTGAGAAACAATTATTTATTAACTGCATGGGAACTGCATACAATTTTGTATCAAGCCCGTGCTTTGTGATCATTTGAATGACTGGGTTTGATTAACTTGTTCAGGAGTTTTTTTGATATTAAGCTACAAGTAAGGATTGCACATTAAAATTATTAATATCTCTTAAACCTATAAAATAGGTTTCACATGAAAACTGGGAAGAACTGCATCTGTAATTAGAGGACTCCCTCTAACACAATACAGTGGTATTGTATTATTTTGCTTTTGACACAGCTGGGAACTGAAAGTATACTAATTGGCAGAAGCATCTTAAGTCTCTCTCAAATGTGAAAGGGTTTTATTACCTATTACCATTTTTCAGTTCCTAACTAATGACTCTCCAAAACTAGAGAAAGAAAGACAAATGCTGTCCCTATATTACAAAATCAGTGGAACTAGAAAGAACAAGACTTGCACTTGACAAAAGGGCTTTTCTCCTTGTGTTTTGATGACTAGACCATGGCATCAAGCAGCAGTCCAACAACTTCCAAGTGTGTGACTCCCTAACACTTGCTAGGAGCTGGTGTGGGGCTAGTGGAACATGCAGTTCTTGCTGTCTTTTGTGTTTTGGATTGTCATCATCGCAGAGATAAATTTGAAGCTCTATAGAATCCAGCCTCACCACCTCTTGAGATTTGCTTATACTCAGGAGTGGAACAAACTTTTGGAAGTGGAGTCACCAGGCGGCTAAACACCACAAAGTAAGACCCGGCATAGGGAAAATGGGAAATTCAACAAGGTAGGAATGAGACATATACAGAGTAATCAAATTAGCCTATACTAAAGCAGCAAATTAAGAAACAAACAAAAAATAAATTGAAGAAAACATACTGTGGTGGTGCATACTCCCCCCAGCCACCACCTGCCCTGGCCTAAGGCCCCATTATGATCCGAGAAATGCTGATTAGACCTTGGTCTTGATGAGCAGTGCCAGGGCTCAGGTTTCCTTGAGATTATCAGAAACACTCTCTGCTCCCAGGAATTTCTGTTGTCTAACATGCTTTTTTTTTTTTTTTTTCCTTTTTTTTTTTTTTTTTTTTTTTTTTAATGAATAGCCTTGGAGACCTACTTTTTCTTGCCTGAATAACAACTGAAGTGGAATAATATTTTTGTTATCAAACTTTCAAAGTTACCCACCTGAATTGTGACCAGGACAGAAAATCACTGTGACTCCCTTGCAACCCTATAAACAGTGGTCCAAAATGAGACTTTCGAGCTCTTCTTGACCTCAGCAGGCTCTGACCAGCAACCTCCCTCTGAGTGNTTTCTTGCCTGAATAACAACTGAAGTGGAATAATATTTTTGTTATCAAACTTTCAAAGTTACCCACCTGAATTGTGACCAGGACAGAAAATCACTGTGACTAAAGCCCACTCCCTTGCAACCCTATAAACAGTGGTCCAAAATGAGACTTTCGAGCTCTTCTTGACCTCAGCAGGCTCTGACCAGCAACCTCCCTCTGAGTGGGGCCTCTCACAGCCAGCAAACTCTCAAGTTTGCTGTACTTGTTCTTACACACCAAACGACGATGGATGACACCAGGATGACTCAGGATAACCTCCAGAAAAATGTGAAAGATGGGTGGAAAGACTCCCCAGGGAAAGGCTTGGTATTATATTGTGTGAGGGATGCTCTTGGGACTCAGGACCCTGAGATGCACTTTGATAACCTACTTTGCATCACCTCTTCTCTCAAGTTGTTTTCCAAATTGTGACACATTTCTGTTGTTTTACAACCCATAATGGAAGGTAGCTAGCAGTTATTCAGAGAAAATGAATTATAACACTAGTGACATTAATACAATGTAGTCTTCTGATCTCAATAAATTTGGCTCCTATTGATATCTCCTGTAGCCTGGAAGATGACCCATCAGTTTCAAATTTATAAATCTTATTACCAAGGGATTCTAGTAAACATATATATTTATATTTATACATACATTATATATTTTTAATTTATATATTCAGAAAATATTAAAAGACAGCATAAACTCATATAGAGTTTACCCAAAGGACAATATACAGCAACATTCAATCGTAGGTGTTTATAAAAACCTATACTATCTCAGCTAATCTCTCTGCCTACTGCTCTGTTTCTCTGCCTGTAGAGCTAGAGACTATCTGAAGGAATTATGGAAGACCCCTGTAAGACAAATAATTATCAAAGCAATCTGGATGGGCAAAACTGTTTAACTGATGGAAAGCTGCTTCACACTGTGCTACATTATGTTTTACCAATCAAATGCCTCAGCAGTTAAAATTAATTCATTGAGCTCCACATGGATTAAACAGGCTAGAGTGCACTCATCCTCTCCTTACGCAAAAGGAAAAGATTTGGTTCAAATGTTGATTTGCAACATGTCAAGAAATGTTTTCTTCAATTAAGTAATCTCATTTTAAAGTGAGTTCCATGCCAGAAAAACAAACAGTAACTTTTCTACACATGCACAGTGATTACATGCAGGGTAAAATCTTATGATTTCTGTGAGGCAGCTCCTGAAAGCCAGGAATTCGTATTTATATCAGGATCACAGCTACAGAATTATTAGGCAAATTTTGATTTCCATTGCATCTGTCTACATTATAGCTAATGCATTCTAGTGGATACATACAGATTTACTGATCATAACAGAGGGAAAACATGAATTTCATATAGGTACTCTTTAGTGAAAAAAAGTTGATCAACAGATCTTGTTCCGCACAAACTTCACTATCAATCCTTCTTTTATGAACCTTAATTCCTCACAGAAGGCTTTTTTCCCTCCGGTCAGAAACTAATTGACTGTAATAAAAATAGATAATTATCACTAAAAATAATAATAAACATGTTATCTCTAGTCTTTACAATAAAGGAGACTAGAGATACAAGACAATAACTCTGCTAAAATGGATGAAACAAAAAAAGAACTCCATCATTGTCAGACAAAAGAAAGGTACAGGAGAAAAAATGTATTACATGGTTTTATCTCATCTTCCAGTCAATGACTAGGGCTGACCATACACATTTTAAAGTCCAAGTAGTTACAGCAGAGGTGACTTTTTGCCTTGTGAGAGGGAGTTTGCATTGAATAAACTCAATCTGAAGAATGTATTTTCACAGGGCTTTGTGATGGCATAGTTGAATTATGAATAATTACTGCCATCCCATCTGAGTGCCCAAGCAGTGCACCATTATGCAGCTCATTGGATCTCCTGGGAAACTGATAGTAAGGCAGCTTTGCTTCTCTCTGCAGTTGTCCTCATCCAGCTGCATGCAGTGGAAGAAGGCTATGACACATACAGCAGTGGAACTAAACCCTGGGAATGTGACCCTGGAGATGAGGGGGGACTTAGGCAACTGGGGAAGTCCACATAAACACATGGTCCAGGTCATCATTTGGTCCTTATATCAAGTTTTTAGAGAGCACAAGCTAGGATGGGGTTGTTGATTTTTTTGTTGGTGATGGGGTAGGGGATTTTTGTTTTTATTTTAGGGGGAGAGACACGTTTAAAATATGAGTAGTGAGTCAGCACTCTGTTTCATATTTTCTACAAATAAAAACATCCACAATTTGCTGCTACTTATAATGAAAAGAACAAAATAAACAATTCTTAAAAATGCAGACAATCTAAGTATTGACTATATCTATTGATTTGCCTTCCATATTACTTAGGGAAAAAACATGCCAGAGAAACTGATAATCTACCGCGTACCTGATACCCCACCAAACCAAATCTAATAGGCTCTGTTGGAAGCTTTAGGAGATGATGGTCTGACTCACATCCTATTGCTCTGAGTAGAAATTCAAAGATGCTGCAGAGTTTGTGACAAGGAAGGCCTGTGATACACCATGATTCCCTGCTGCTGGCCTTACACCAACTCATCCTTGGTGTGATCCCACTGGGGCCAAGTATCCTGACAGAGTATTATGCACCTGCTGTTGATCTGATTTGAGGGCTTCACCCATACCCATTCTGTAAACACAGTCTAGGAAACAGGCTCAGACATGGTCCCTGATCCATCCATGCATGTGTTGATACAAGTTTCACAGGTGTGTTCTGGCACACAGCCAATGTCCTCCAGGAAAAAGCCTGACGGTGGCCAGCACTGACAGGCTGTAGAAATTCAGGCTTTACCCCCATATTTCCCAGTTTAGGAGTTTGCGCTGATGCTTTGTCATGGGCAGGTATTAAAGCACTTTAGACATGAAGCAAATTTGAATTCAAATGCAGAAAGAGGCTTACATTCATATGACAAGCTAGATGTAGTGAAATGGTCAAGTCATTCTCCAGCAATTAACACAAATATTAGTGAGACCATATAATCAATCAAATTATGACATAATAAACAATTACTTATTCACAAAATGACAAAGTATTTTTAAATTTAGGTTAAGAATTTTTTTTTTATTTTAGATTTTCCAGGCACTGTGAAATATTTGTGTTTTAAAGAGAGGTAACAACTTCTTCATGGGGAAAAAAATAATCCCTGCTGGTGACTAGATTCAAGTTGGTACCACTGCCCTTGCACAGGTAGTATGCCTGAAGCAACCTTTCTCCTTGATTCTGCTTTGTCTCTTATCAGAGGAGGCTTAGCAAAGTCAGCAAGTTTTCTTTTTGCCATTGACTGGCTGGGGGTAAAGCTTTATTTTTCCCTTCTATGCATAGGTTTTAATTTGCTCTAACCTTTGACAGAGAGATGTCTCAAGGACTAAGTGCAGCATCACGTTAGATCTAAGTAGGATCCCATTAGGCAACTGGCAGTGAACAGTGCAGGCAGTAGTGCAGTTGCCCCTTAGCGACTGCTTTCCCATCGAGTTCCTGTTTTGTTCCAGATGAGCTGTTGGATGCGGTAGGTACAGTCCTGTGAAGTTCACCACATGTACACACACACACTTTCCATTTCATTTGCAGTGCTGACGCCCTGTTCCTACAGTCTGCAGAGACTGGGATTTGTTTCAATGGTTTTAACTGGGCCACTGCTTGTTCTCAGTTTCCTGTTGCTTTGATCATGGGTTTCCAGCTCTCTTCAAGTAAGTTGTATCCTCCAAGGTGGATTTTCTCCTTTCCTGTGCTGAGCCAAAGCATCTAAGTGACCTTTGATTTTTTTCATTCTTTTCTCTCTTTTTTTCCCCTTTGGCCTTTTTTTTGTTTTGTTTCTGACTCGCCATATGTGAGATAATTGTGCCCATAGGAATTCCTTTCAGAGTGCCTAAGCACAAAAGAAAAACACCCGGCCAGTTCTTTTTCTAGAGCAGTACAAACATTTCCTTAAACCTAAGTGTCTCAGGAGGGGTATTGACAGAAGGTTCTTTTCACCCAGAAAACTTGGTCTGCGCTGAGCTGCCGGTGAACCCTCAGCTGCCTCCTGCATTTTGACGTCACCGATGGAGAAAAGTTTTGCCAATAAAAGCAGTCAAGTTCTTTGATTCCAGCTTTATGACACTGGAAAGGAGGCCAGGGCCAATCATGCTGTGGTGGGGTTTATTAATGGAAAAGGGCAGTGGGAACCAGGAACTCCTTGGCAACTTTGTTCCTTCAACTACTGTCCCCCTGCATTGCACTTGATGGATGGAAAACCGCATGCTCTCCTCTTCAACAAGAGCTTTCCCATGCTAATAATCTCCCCAGTAAGAAGGTCTGGACTAACATTAGGTACTTGCACAGCTTGGGAAGGGCAAAGCGGATCTTAAAACCACCCATGTGATTTGACGGCTGCAAGGAACCATGCTAAGAAAATATCCCTGTACTCTGAACTCATCTTATTAAGGGAATAAATCTGATTTCTTCTTTGAGCTCTCCTCCCCTGTGGGCTGAACTGCTAACCCCTTGGTTTAAATAGATGAATTATGCCCCTGGACAATGAAACAAAAATTTTAGTCCTATTTTCAGAAGAAAATTAATTGTGACCTCTCCTCTGCAGAATTTCTGGATGTTTCTGTCTGTCACTGCACTAAGAAAAGATGGGGTTGACAGTTTATCAGGGGGTCATTTTTCCCAGGTTCAACATGGTTGTGTGCTGAGGAAAGGGATTCTGACTCTGAATCCAAATTTGTGGAAAGGGCAGCTAGGCATTGCCTTTCCCCCTTCCCTGCTCTGTTATTACTGCCAGTAAATGCCTGGAACTTGTTCTGCAAAGCAAGATCAATCCCCATTCCATGGACCACTGCATAAGAACAGAGTCAGGGAGACATCTGCTTTAGTGGCCCACTCAGCTTTAGGGAGGACCAAAATCGAAGTAAGGAGCAAAACAGGCCAAAGCTTGGCTGGAAGGTAAGAAAGAAGGGGGCAATGCCACTTCACTAGGAAAGAAGCTGATAGGGGGACAAGTGCCTCTTCCTTGCTTCACCAACCACATCACAGATCAAGGTACAGCATAGAAGCTTTAGGAGCTCCTTCCCTCTCCACTTTGTGATGCAAGGCACCTCAGTGCAATCAGAAGTCACACAGTCTGGATGGTTATTCATAGACCTTTGCTGGGCACCAACAAGGAGTCAAGCACACAAATTACATGCTGAGCAGTACACTCCCGAAAGCACCTCCCGGGGATGCTGTAGCCATAGAGGATATGAAGTTCCTGGCAGAATAATTTTGCAGCACAGTCTAAGATAATGTCAATAAAAATTCCGAAAGAGAACAACTCCATAGGAGCCCATGCCTTAGGGCACACTTTGGGTGTGATCTTTTCATTGCTGTTTGTAGAAAAACAAAAGGATATATTTAATTTGAGCTAAACATCTCCAACATTTGCAGTTGCAGAAAACAGATTTCAAAACAACCCTTGCTAAGAGACTTTACAAATAAGAACATAATAATTTATTCCTCTCTTTGGCTTAGAAGGAATAAAAAATCTCTCTCCCCAAAACTGTACAGTTTTAGATAACTAAATCTTCTTAAAAGTGCATTGGACAAAAACTGCATTGAAATACAATATATTAATCGGCAGTTGTGGGGGGCGCTAAAGTAACTAGGGATTTGGAATTTTTATGGCATGGACCCAGATTCATAAGATAAGTTTGATATATGTAGATTGGGCGTGGGGGTGTACAAGATACATAAATGCTAATGTTCACAATATGCCATCCAAAATTTTTATAGCAACCTGAAACCAGAATTTATGGAGTGCTATTAAAGTGCCTCGGTTGTGTATGTTATATCTTGATTGCAGCTGGATTAGCCTTAATTTTTATATTTTTTAATAGGACAAATAAGAATGCGGCTGTGCATCCCAGCATGTGAGCGAGTTTATCAAATACAAGGCAGGAGCCAGAACAGGAAATCGCATAAGAAAGCCCAACTCCTGGTTGGCAGAAGCACGTTAACCTCTCTTTCATGTCACTGGGTTTAATACTCCAACTTCGCAGTAAAAGCGTCTTCCCCAAGCCCGGGTTCATAAATGTGTTAGTGGTCCTTGATGTTCCCAGCAGAGGATAGTAAGGAAAATACAGCCCTGAATAGCTCACATTGATTGCAGCAAGTACAGAGCAGGAGGGTCAGAACTATTTCCCAGCCCGGAGTCAGTGCTGTAGAACTGAGCAGCTATTCATAGCCACTGGATCTTCTCCAAGCCATGAGTGTAAATTTACTTGTATCATCTTTGCAGAGAGGAATTGTAGTCCCCAGTGTCTCTCGCTTGATTCGGATAGACTGTTTATTTGTTTAGTCCTGTAATGATATTATCCGCGGGGCTAGAGCCACACAGGGAGGATTAAGAGTTCCTGGAGGAGAAGCCGTGTGTTTATTACCATGACAGCCCCGTGTGACACAAGGCAAGAGTTATTTGTAGTTGTTCTTCCCCTCTGAAAACTTGGAGCTTGAAGCCGTGGGGCGAGGGTGACGGATCGATCTCGCAAAGGCACAAGGCGAAAAGGCTGTCACAGGGAAAGTGGCAGGATTAGCACGCTGGAAACTGCTTCCTCGACTATCTACAAACAGCTCTACCTCTGAATGTTTTCAAATGTAAACGACGGGAGGGGGGACATCAGAGATCGAAGTCTTTCAAACATTGATAATACTTCCAAACCGGTGCGTTTTACCTGCCTTTTGAGAGCATTCAATAAGCCATGCAACTCAGATTTTAGCCTTTTTTAAAAAGAAGGCCTGCGTTTCTAAAACAACAAATAAAAAAAAAAGCACGGGCACGAAAAGCTCTTGCAAGTACGTGCGTAAGCCTAGCGAAAGGGGAAGAGGGGAGGAGGAAGCTTGTTAGCTTGGGGCTTTATTCCTTTTATTTTCCTTTTTAAAAAAGTGTTTCCTATTTTAATAAATATGTAATCATAGACAGGGAGGGGAAAGGCCAAAAGTAACAAAGAAGTGTAGTTGTTTAGATTGCTTGGGAACTCCCTCTTTGCAGCTGACCATTGCTACATGTAGGTTAATTTCCACATGGAGCTGGAGAAACCCTATCCCCGGTTTGTGAAGTATGGGTCAGACGAAGCATGTTAATCTGTTTAGCATGTGTGCTTCGTGGAGGTGCCAGACCACCGCCGTGCGAGAGCAGAAGCAGCAGCAGCCATAGTCCTTGGGGGTAGTTAATAAAGACTTACAGGGAAACAAGTTTATAAAGGGTTCAGTTCGTGCACCGTGCCAGCTTTGGACATTTCAGGCTTCCAGCCCTGCGGACCAGAAAGCTGAGAAATCCCTGGGCTGTTTATAGCAGCTCGTGAAGGCAGAGCGCCGGTGCTGCAGCCTGCACAGACGGGGACAAGGCGGGGAGAGCCCTAGCGCTTCTCCTCCCCGTGAAAAGTTAGCACCAGCTGAGCCGCCACAACACTCTAGGGGCACCCTGAGACCCCCGTAGCCCCGCACACAGGGGCATCTTCACCACTTTGGGTAGATCGAGATGGTTGTGGAACACAGGTTTTAACCTGCACCCTCTCCGATGCAGAGCCTCACACCCCAATGGAGGCTTGGAGAGTCGTACGAGCCGCTAAACGAGATAACAGCAAATAAAACTCCACGGACTTATTCCTGTAACCCCACACAATGCAGAATAATCAATGTCGCGTCTCTCGCTCGGGGATGTGCCGCGAGACATGTGGCGTTCGGGCTGACACGCCACTTCTCTCTCATCTTTTTTTTTTTTTAATTATTTAATTTCCCTTTGAAATTCTAGACACTTATTAAAGCATTTTTAAATAATCAAAATATTTGCTGATGAGTATTTATTTTGACAAGGGTTTTGGTTTGGCTTTCGACTTTCCGTTCAACTATATAGACTGTAGTATTAATTTACTATAAAACCAAATGTGGTTGACATTATTCTGCCTCGGCTCTGGATTTCAGTCATTTGGGAGAAGTTTTTCTAGTAGATGAAATGAACAGTCACAAACACATCTCGTTCCATTTTCCAGGGTGCTTTGCCACGTGTTCTTCGGAGCCAAAGGCAGCTGAGCACTGATCGACAGGAAAATTATCCCGCGAACGGATACGTACCGTCGTCGTATCCAGAAAACAAGAACGTCAATGCAGTCCCATGGTGTCGCTGTCCCCGCCGTGTTAAAAGCGGCCGAGCTGCACGCCGAAGATCAGAAGAAGCCACGAACTGGGTCGGGGGCAGTCCCAGTAATCCGGCACCAGGTTACTTCACACCGGGGGGGTTCCGGAAGATGCCCTTTCACTGCTGTGCACTCGGATCCCAGCTCGGGGAAGGACCCTCCAGTGTGGACAATCTCCACCCACCAAAGCTTGTTTTTCTCCAGGCCTGAGCGCTATTTCTGTTTCTTAATGGGTTGTCGGCCGTAAGATCACGAGTAAGGGGCCAGAGTCAGAAGAAGCGGCAATATAAGTGCAGCTGCCCTGAAGAAGCCTCTGCCCGCTCTCCCACTGGCTGGCAGACCGCCTCCCGGCCGCCCTTCCAGGAATAATAAGCACATGCACTATTTCCCTTGTTTCTTCTGCGCTAGCAGGCAACTATGGAAGCGGTCACCCTCTGGTGTCTGCTAGGACCAGCTCGTCATCGGGTTGGGGTCGGGCTCCTCTCGGTGGTTCAGCTCCCTCCAAGAGACGGGTGGCAGCTTATGGCTTCATGGCTTGAAGTCGCTTCTGAAAGCAGCCTAACACGTCAATAAAACACACTGACACTGAACATCGCGGGTCGTTAGGCCAAGGTGTGCGGCGGGGGAGAAAATGTCAACTCTTTCAGAACAGGATATCCCTCAGTTAACACTTGCGGAGCCAGCACACACACACACTCATGCACACACACACACACACACACACACACACACACACACACACACACACACACACACACACACACACACACACACACACACACACACGCACACACGCACATATATTTTAAGAATTTACTGGGGGTAAAAAAATGTGCTCTCTGCTTCCCCCGTTGAAACCCTTTACAAAGTGTTATTTCCTTGAGGAGCGTCGGGAGTGGGGGGAGTGGTATCCCTGCATTAGCACTGTCTATTAACGTGAGAAGCCCTTCCCCACTTAGGGCGTTTAATGCTCTGAAGCACCCTCGAAAAGCGGTCTTGTCCACCTCGAGGGGAAGCGGAGAGCTCTTCTCAACCGTGGCATTGCTCCTTGTCCTGAGGAGGCCTGTTCTGTCCCCGCCAGCCGGGCACGGCGCACCTGGGGAGACAACATTGTCATTTCAAGCCACTAAAATCCTTTTAATTTCTCTAATGACCTACAACCTATTTTCTTTCCCTGAAGAATCCAGTTAGACCTATTCCGTTTGTAGCAGTCGCTGCACAGTCTGATCTCAGGCCAAGTGAGAGTCCTGCCAGAGGAAGTTTAACAATGAGTTTCAAAGAAATGTGTGTATTCTGCGCTTGAAATATGCTCCTGGTCAGAAATCCGGGCGTTCCTCACGCGGCAGCTCTGCTCCCGGGCATCTCTGCTTCTATTGGAGCAAGGCACTAACTCTTTCACTTCGCTCAGTAATGCCAAAGCAGGAAAATGAGCCTGCACTGGCTCATGCATAATCACGATAGTTTAATGGCATCTGACTTGCAGACCCGTTATATCCGACAGCCCAGTCGGTCTTTTCGGAGCCCAGAAGCATGGCATGATTATGTGCAGATACCAAGTTGGCTTTCTGGTAAAAAGGGAAGCTCAGACACCTTCGAGCCTGCACTGGCGCAGTCGCAGCGGCAC
>VZRZ01005788.1:292626-333550 GCA_013398175.1 Climacteris rufus
TTTTTTGCAAAGGGCACTGCCCGCAGAAAGAAGAAGGTTGTTCACAGAACGGCTACAGCAGATGACAAAAAACTTCAGTTTTCATTGAAGAAACTGGGAGTCAACAATATCTCTGGAATTGAAGAGGTAATTGCTTCAAAAGAAAAGAAAATTCTATATATAAATAGAAAATATATTAAGATCAATTTTCTGGTCAGTAACATAGGTCCTAAACTTGTCTGTAAATTATCAGTAGGTCTTCATGGAGCTTTAAGAACTTTGATTTCCTGTTAAATTGAAAAAATTCTGCTAAACTGCTTCAAATACTGAATTTTTTTTTTCTTGCAGGTAAACATGTTTACCAATCAGGGAACAGTCATTCACTTCAATAACCCAAAAGTTCAGGCATCTCTGGCTGCCAACACTTTCACTATCACTGGCCATGCTGAGACAAAGCAGCTGACAGAAATGCTGCCTAGCATTCTGAACCAGCTCGGAGCTGACAGTCTGACCAGCCTGAGGAGATTGGCAGAAGCCCTACCCAAGCAGTGTAAGTTGAAACTTGAATGTGTTTCATGCTGGCAGCTGACATGAGACTTATTTGTATAGCAGTAGTGACATTCCATGCACTTCTGTTGTCTGCAAGCATGTTATAAATTGCTTACAAAGAAATTGAACTCTTCAGAATTGCTTTTATTTATAGCTCAAATCCAGTGGCAAGTATGACTCAGTGAAGTCACCTGTTAGTGTGGCTTGTAGCTTGGCTAGCACTGGACAATTGTAGCCAGACTTGATTTTCTGGTAGTTTCCTTCTTGGTGTGGCTGCTGTATTTTGCCATACCTTATTCATTAAAGCTAGGTGGATGAATTACTCTGGAAGACTTAGGTTTTAAAGAAAGATAAGCTTTGAGATTGTCTCTTTTGACACTGAATGAACTTAATAGATATGTTGCAGTTGCGTTTCTGTCTCACAGATCTGGTGAAGGTATTTCTCACATGGGCTTTTTAATAACTAGGAAGGAGGTAGCGCATCTATAAGGAAGTACACTATTAATTGCAGTATGTGTAGGACAGTGTAAGAGAACAGGTTTGACATGAGCATTAATCTAGATACACCAACTTCCTATTCCATCCTTAGAATAGTAAAAGAACATGAATGTTTGTTCTTTCTAAAACTGGGAAAAGTAGAGGAGGGACTTAAATATCTAGTGTTTGAAAAAGGTGCTGTGTGTACAATCTTCCTGGGTTCTGAAATATCTTAATCTCATTCCTTCCAAGATACGGAGCAGCCTAACCATAGGAAAAAATTGAGAGTATCATTGTGTCCAGTTTTTGGTAGTTCTGAGTTGTTAATTTTTTTCTTCCTCTGCTTTGCTGCCAGCAAAACAGCCTCTATTTACATTCCTGAAGTTGATGATAGTTCCCTCCTGTCAACTTCCCACTGAAAAAAATTCTGCTAGAAGTAGTCTTCAGGATGTGGTGTAGTGTTCTTTACCATGATCCTCAAATCCTTTCTTCCTAAGGTCATCTGTGTGATTTCCTTGTGATAATAGTAGGGCTTGAAGGAAAGAAGTACTTGAAGTATTTAAAGTGATTGCCAAAGTTCTGTCTTCTCATAACAATGTGGTTATATTCTAGGATAAATTGTGCAGTTTTAGTAAAAGGGAAGCTTGTTTAAAGTGATTGCTTTTTATGATGTAATAAATGGCTATTTCTTTCCACTTAGAGTGGATGCTAGACTAGTTGCACAAAACTTGCTATTCAGCCTTGGCAGCTAGATTTGGAAGCCTGACATCAATGAGTGAAGCATCTGTGATGATTGCAGGTGCTAAAGTAACTTAGATTGGTCTTGCAGATGAGAGAGAATGCAGGTAATTTAGGAGGAAATAACATAGTTTGCTTTTTAAATGTATTTAACATTAAGATGCACTTAAGATTTAACAACTTTCTGCTGCTTAAAAAAACAAGAGAAGGTTAGTGATGTCTGTGTCCCAAGCCCTTTCATAAAAAAGCTTATGTATTTATCAGTTCTGGTTTTTTAGAAATTAATGTACAGGTCTAGTAAGAACCCGTCTTTTTATTAATGCTTTTCTTGAAAACTGAGGATTAATTGGTATAAAACTGAGCTATTGAAGAGTATGAGACAATTTGCCCTTGATAGTACAGCTTAGAACAGTAGTAGAGTAGTGGCATAGGTAGCCAGACACCTGAGATATTTTTTCTTAGCATTATATTGTTGCACAGTTCAGCAGGTGCAGACTGGTCTGCTACAACATATATAGTTAAGTCTCACTACCTCTGTCAAATACAATGGGAATGGCTAAAGAAATTACTGAGTCTGCAAACTTGTGGCCCAAAACACTAGGTCACCTCAACCACTTAAAAAGTCTAGAATTGTGCATTCAGTTTCATACGGCCCTGACTTTGCCAGGGAACAGTAATATTTCTTAAATACTTCTAGTAGTGTGCCTGCAGCTTCACAATTACACTTCAGTTTTCTTTGAATGTGGAGGATAATAAGATCCTTTCTATTCCTTAAAACTTGATGAAGTAAAATTTGTACATTTAAGAGCATGTAGTAGTCCTGCTTTTAGGAAAATTTGATAAAACCAGTCACGGCATTTGTATTTGAAAATTATTATCGTGCAGGGCACTCGATATACCTAGACACAAGATGTTGACTAGTAAGCTGTTTAGCATGCATCATCTAATTTCACCACTGGACTGTTTGAGTGTTATCAGTAACAAAGGGAATGTGAACTTCCTACTAAAGATTTTTATTCACAGAACTGGACAAAACAGTGCAGCTCAGCTCAGAATATTTGATAATGTTCTCAAAAACACAACGCTAAACAATAAATCAAAATGCTTGTGGTGAGCTTCAGTGAAGCTTTTGAATTACTTGTTCTTGCAGCTGTGGATGGAAAAGCACCACTTGCTACAGGTGAAGATGATGATGATGAAGTTCCAGGTAAGAACAAGCTTGCAGTGGAGGTAAAAGAAGTGGATTTTCTTGAGTGATCGTACACATAGCATAAGATCAGGCCAGGGCTGGTAAGAGTATTGTCTAGTCCCTTGCTGTCACAGAATTTCTGTGGGCAGATTATCTAATAAATTTCAGATACCATGAGAGATTTAGCAGTTTGAGCGAGCATTTTGGCTCTGTGTTGAGGCAATAGCTATGACTAAGATCATTGTTTAATATTACATAAGAAGCTACCTTGTAAGTATCACTTTGCCCAGTTGTGGTTACAGTGAGGTCAAATGCTTTTAGAATTGTGCTTTATACTGAACCATTCAAAACTTTCTTGGCTGAGCAAGAAGAATGAAACTTGAAGCTCTTAGAAGTTATTTGGTCTGTATTTTACAAGCTGAAAATTATTATGGTGTAGAAACTTGATATGAAGTAGAACTTCAGAAAAAATTAAAACCCAAAATGTTTGGCAAAGGGAGAGTGGGTCAAACTTTAATTCCAACAATCTCTTTTTCTAGATCTTGTTGAAAACTTCGATGAAGCTTCGAAGAATGAGGCAAACTGAACTGTCACTTCCTGAATGAAATTAAAACTTGAAAAAGCTACATGGAGCTGCTGTTTTTTATTAAGACTGCCTTGATCTTATTTCCTGATGAGAGCTCAAGATCTGTGATATTTGGAAACTCCTTGAATCTGCAGCTCCTTAGTTACTGCTTGTACACACTTATTATTTTTGTGGCCCAATGGAACAAACCTATGCTTTGAAATAAGTCAGATTGCTAACAAATTTCTGCCTAGACACATGTTTTGAGTAACTTGTATACAAGCAACCACTCACCTTTAATGAACTTTGGCATACAATAAAAATATAAAAGTTTCTGGTGTGACTTTTTGTCAGAAAAGCAGGAAAAAAATGACCCTAAATACTAATTTTAAAAGGTTTTGTTTTTCTGCAGAGCATCTTCCTCTTGGTGTGTTAAAAAGCTGGCTCCTGAAAAAAATCTTTCTGTGCATAATGAAACATTTTGGACTTAATTGGTAAATCTTTGGTGTTTGCAGGTTAGAGCTAGGTAGGCTGCAGGTCAGTTTGTAACCTACTGAATTTAAGAAATAGAACTGTATTTTAGCAACAGTTACTGGTGGCTTAATATAACATAAAGCATGCAAGTT
Source organism: Climacteris rufus (assembly GCA_013398175.1). NCBI lineage: Eukaryota > Metazoa > Chordata > Aves > Passeriformes > Climacteridae > Climacteris > Climacteris rufus. The sequence continues at coordinate 296,750 of VZRZ01005788.1, forward strand.
GAGGAAGAATTTGCCAATTGCTTGCTGCTGTTCTTCATGGCCTTCTTGGGGAACTACGTGTGAGTTCAGTTTTTATCTTCAGTCAGTGTTTAATAGGTATTTGATGGCATAACTGTTTAATGGATTAAACAATACCAATTTACTTCTAATTATCTGAAAACATCAGTTACTTGAGGGAATAAAGTATAGAAAGGGGAAAAAGCCTTAATAGAACAGATAATGTCTCTTAATTAAATTTGTATTTGCCAGCTTCAGATCCATTAATGTGAATGTTTCAGGAATGTTATTTCTATTGCTTTTTGGTTTTTTGTTGTGTTCCAGAGAAAAAGATAACTTTTAGGGCTCAAGAAAGACTTCTGAAATTCCATTCTGACCTTTGTATAGCTAGAGTTTCCAGGAATGAAAGCTTATTTCATGTTTCTCAGACGTTGATATTAATGATAGATCAGAGCACTTGCATAACAGAAGGTAAGCTAGGATAGAAGAACACTTGGCCACTGGCCTTCTGAGGTTATTTCTAGAGCACATTCTTGAGGAAGTGGAAATTCACTGTGACTTGTTCAGGATAAAATTCCGGGTAAGACTTTGCTATAGCCATAGAAAAGCTTTCCATGTGCCTGGGAAAAGGTGGGTCTGTGTCTGACTTGCCAGGCGTGTTTGTCTTGGTGTAACTTGTTGCTGTTGGGAAATAGTGGAGGAACTTGTTCAAGCCATGAAACTTCTGTGGTTCAAGGTAAGACAGCAGACTGATGTGAGCATGACATGGCTGAAGTCAGGTGCAGGAACTTAGGAGTAACAATTTCAGAGTACTTGTCTCCATTTACAAGTACTTTATCAGTAAACTATACTAGCATTGATTTAGCTAAAAAAGTGCAGTCATTGAATTGTAGCAATAAGGTAGAAAAACTACACCTATGTGAATTTCAGTTTTGAAATGGTGATGGCGAATGTAATTACCCTGGAAAAACTAGAGCCCAAATTCTACAGAGTGGTTTGCCAGATTTCCTGTGACCCTTTGAGTCAATAAATGATGTGCTGGGTTTTTAGAAATCAATAAACGTGTTACCTGTTTTGTGATGCAGACATGCTCTAAATACTTGCTTTAAGCCATTGTAGCGCTTGCGTATGAAATACTCTCTACTGTTTTCTGTCTAAGGAAGTGACTTCATGTTTTGCTTACATGTTATAGACGGTGTTATCCTTTTTCCCCTCTAACAGACATACTTGGTGCTTAAAAAATAAGATCTTTACCAGAGCAGTGTCTTTGAAGTGCAAAGTAAGGCTAACCTAGTGATAAACAGCCATGTGACATGCCTGTGGAAATCTGTGTGCAAGGTATGCTCCCAATACACTCCCAGTGCTGGCATATCTGCATCTCCTGACTCAGACTGAGAATAAAGATATGAGCAAAATGTGTTCTTGCTTATAGCAGAATCTAAGTGGAAGTAGCTATGTTGTGAGGTTATAGTAATCTTCATGACTAACTCAAAGTGTTCAGTCCTGGACTCAATGCTGTGATTATTTTCTCTTGGTAAGGAGTTTTCTTAATTTGTCATTAACTGCTAGAAACTGAGATTAGTTGGATGTTTCTTGTCAGGTTGAATTGTGTAACGATACTGCAATTATGCCATGAAGGATTCATATCTCTAGTTTTGCTCAAGGAAAATGGTTTGGTATCTCCATTCCAAATATTTTGGACAATGGAGAAATGAAGAGTGATGTCTCTGTTTCTAATGAGCTTTTTATTTTTAGAAAGCTAAGGGAATGTTCAGGTTCTGTGGCATTAAGCTCTGAAATAGCTGGATCAATGCATTGGTGGATTCTAGTGAGGGGTTTTTTTTGTTTGCAATGGATTTTTAGAAATATTTTCATAATTGTTAATCTTATGCTTTTAAGGGCTTTGCAGTGTTCTAAAATTAGTATATTCTAATAAAAACCTAAATGACAAAACCCTTTTGGGAGATGGTGAAACTGTTAATCAGCTAGTGGTGTACTGAAAGGCTTCTAGCTTAAGCCTTAAGTGACTGGTAATATGGTGGCATATGTAAAAAGGAGAGATTTCTAAGCTAGGTATTTTAAAATACTAATAAGTACTCAACGTGTCTTGCACTTAATACATGCCATGTGGCTTCTGATTTTCCTAAGATATTTTTTGTGCCTCTTCTATAATTTCAGCCACATCTAGCAATTTGTGAGAGTTGCTGAAAATGTTTTCTACTGGATATGATAGTTGAAAGATCCTGACCAGTAACAAAGATTGGACTCTGAGATTAAATCTATTTTACAAAAACATGGAGCTGACAGAGTACCTGAGCCAAGCTTACTTAGCTTAGGTGAATTGTCTATAGTGTGAGGGAGTACCATGATTAGTTTGGCCAGGTTGAACTCAGTAACCTTCAAAGATGGATGAAGAGTGGATGCCTATAGAAGCTCTAAGAATCAGGATTATAACATTTCTGTGTATTCTAACTGACTTCAAGCTGTGGTTTCTTGGTAACATATGGTACCTGCAGTCTCACCATGAGTCTTAACTGCTGGTAATACTCAGCCTTCATGCACGGATTATCATTAGAAGATAATGTTACTGAATAGAAGAAAGACAGCTTATGTAATACTGTTACTGTACTGTATTGCTGTAATCCGGTTTTTTTTTTTTTTGTAAGATGTTTGAGAGATGTAACTTACATTGCCTTTACATTGCACTGAAGGAATCCTGGCAATGAGAAAAAGCCATTCTAACAATGTTTGTAGTGCAGGGATTAATAATACTTTTACAGTTGCTGCCCAATGTTTTGCATTACTAGTGAATCCAAACAAATCAGAATAATTGTTGAATAATTAGTACTGTAATTGTAGAGGCACTAATGATTATTTTTACAGCATATGTCTACAACTTCTTACATGGGTGGAAGGCAGAACTCTAGGATATCTTACTGCTACTCAGATTGGTTGAAGGTCAGTTTGATCACTGTGAAAGGTTTTGCTTTTGATACCAAATAACCAAGATATTCAACATGCCTTACACGGGGATTTGATGTACACTGCAGGATACTGGCAGATAAATGTGGAAGTATCTGCTGCACTTGAAATCCTTATTCTGCATTTCTATTGAACAGTGCTTTTTTGTTTCTGAGTACTGGAAAAATGTAGTTGTGGGTTGTATCCTACTCCCAATTTTTAGGGCATACCTGACGTTGAGTTATCAAGTCTTAGCATTCTCTGCGAAAGTTGCTCCTGAGTTAATAATGTTTATAAGGCTCATGCCTGAGTCTCAAAAATGTCAGCCCTGTACACATGATCACTATCCTGCTTCAGAACCAACATAAAACTTGGGACAAGTGTTTGCACCTGCGTGTTATCACTGAGTTTTAAATGATGCAGTAAGATTAAGCAAGGTTTGAAGTTGTTGAAAATACCAACTGAAACAGAAGGAGTTCTGGGTTTAAGCTGCAGCTCTTTGGACTGTGACTAGTCCTGCTATTCTTTCCTGTTATTTCCAGTAACTGCATCAGGCAAATGCAGAGGTAACTGAGTATGACTTGACAGATCTCTCAACGGTAGCATCTTGTGGGCTGCTGTTTCGTGATGGATTTTTAATAACTGTATAAGCAAGACTACTGCCATCTTTGAGAATCCATCTGAGATGCATGAGGTCTTCTTGCCCTCTTAACTTGTGACTGTAATAGAGAAAGATAATGCTAAGATGGTTGGGGGGGAGCAAAATCTGTGCCAGCTATGTGACATTGGTATTTGACATATCTGTGGTATTACACACACATTGTGACTGGTAGTCACAGTAGAATGGTGTTAAAATGTATGTGGTGATGAAGATCTTCTGTGTCTCTTCAGTATTGTTGCCACTGCAGGACTAGCAGGAATTAGAAGTGATAATGCCTCATTAGAGCCACATAGGTCAGTAACATAGCTGTGATGCACAGTGAGCAGACTTGAGTGGTTCGGAACCATTTTTACAATACTAATCATGAACAACTACATCTTACGGACTTTTGCATTTGGGCTGATTTCTAACATTGTTTGGCTTCACCTTCACAGGTCAGTCAACTAATTTTGTTGTGTTACAGTTGGGGCATTCATCTGCCCCCACCAGGCACAAGTTGTATGTGAACATAATGGTCAGATACAGTTGCTGGCTCAAGGCTCCTGATCATATAAAGGTAACGTGAACGTGAGTGCTTGTAGGATTCAAATCTAAGCTAAAAATGAGATTAAGTGAAAAAACTGAACAATTGTGTCAGCAGAGTGGCAGGCTTATTGATTTGAGATGTCCATTAGAAGTTTTTGTCCCAGGGAGAGTTGGTATCCAAAGCAGGGAGGAGTTCATTTGATAATTCATTTATTTCCCTCGTGGCAGCTTTACACCAGTTAGTGTTAGGAATCAGTAGTTGGTTCTTTCTGGTTTAGGGATGTTCCTAAACAGTGTGAAACCAGCACAGCCAGCTCATGCAGCTGGGGTTTGCCTTTAGCATATGTTGGAGGCAGCATTTGGATAAACAATCCCCATGTACATCTGCAGCATTTCATGCTCCAGTAATTACTACCCGGGGGTGATGATCTTTAAGATTTTGTGTGTGTGTGTGTGTGTGTGTGTGTGTTTTACTGTGTAGAAGCTAGAGTAGCCTACAGGTTTCAGGATTCACTGAGTCATCATCTTCCACCAGCATACAAAATTCAGACTTGCTTAAATGTGACCTTGTGCACGTATACACCGGTGTCTAGGCTGACATCTGTCAGGCACTGTAGTCTAGATGGATTATCATTCTGCTTTAGTGTGTCAGCCCTTGCATTTGTACAGCAGACCCTTTACTCCTATTATATTTGTTCCTCATATTTTAGCATTGTCCGACTTTAATAATTTATACCTTGAAAATTAAGGTGATTATTTATTTCAAAACCTGGTATTGTTTTTACTCTTGATTATGTCCCACCTTGGTAACTCTCTGATTTCATCAAGGTATACAGTATATTTGACAGACAAACTATGTAAATAGGATGTAAATTAAAATGGGGATGCAAAGCTTCAAGGATGCACCAGTATATTTTTCCGGGATGAAACCGTGTTTTATGTGAACAGAAAACCATAATGCTTCTAAACAAAAGCCTTTTTGGAGACAATGGCTGTGTTGTTATGCATGTGATCTTACCCCATATTTGGGAAAGACATTATACCACAGTTGCAGAGTAGATATGCAAGCTTTGTTATGCAATTTTAGAAACAACTGTATGTTGAGTCCCTTAGGTTGTAACATTCAAGATAGTCTAGGTGCAGCCAAGAGGCTACAAATGTGGGGTGGAGGGATTTATGAGGTTTAGCTAAAGCCCATTTTTTCATGGTGCTAGAAGCCTGAGTAAGTTCTGGCACATCAAATTTGCCTGCAGATTGCACATCATTCAATGTCCTTTAGCTGACAATAATACACAAAGGTTCAGTCCAACCATTGGATGGCATGATAATTCCTCCTGAAATGCTTGGCAATGATATGTACTAGAATTCGTGTGAAAATGATGCTGTTCTGTAAGCTCTGTTTAGTATTTATGAAATAGAAATGCTGATGTGCTAGAAAATTTTGTAGGCTGTGAAAAACATGTGATGTGTGTGTGTATTTGGTAACATTTGATTTCAGTTCTAAAGAAGAGCATGTACAGTTGATTTATACATTGAATCAAAACAGTATCTCCCACAATGCAGGTCAGGATTTTTTTTTTCAGAGGATCATTCAGGGATTACTTAGGTTTATTCTAGCAGGAAAAGGATGATCTGTACAGTGCAGTTCCACAGCTGTAATCCACCTTGTTGCTGTGTCCAGTTTACATCTTCCTTTCTGTTGGGGTCTGCAACCTTCCCTGCTGATTTCTGTGTACATGGCTGGCCTCATCACTGCTCATCTGCTGAAGACTGAGTGACATGCTTTACAGTCCTGTATGCCTGGAGAGTTGCTAGCTTAATTTGGTGACAAATAACCCTCAACAGAAAGATCTATTCAGACGTCATTCCTAGGACTAACCCTTAACAATATCTTTGATCTTTAAAGTTCCAAGTGACTGGATTCCTGATTCACACAGTTATACATTCATTGCCAGATGGAGCGGTGTACTTCCTGAAAGCATTATGTGCTGCACAGCAGGAGGTGCATGCAAGCGGAACTGCTATAACAATACTAATGATGATCACTCTAGTGATGGGCAGTGTCTGCACTCCAGTGATTTATGTTGTTGTAAAGGAAAAAAGTCTGGTCCAGAGAGTTCAGGAAAAGCTGCTGAAATGTCCGTAACATTAGCTTACTAGGGAAAAATGCAGAACATATTTGAATCTATAATCTCTGTAAATAGTCTTCATTTTCTCTTTTTTTCCCCCTATCCCTTATTCCTTCCAGTTTCATGAGAATATGGAGTTACATCTAGGGGTAGGCTAGAGTTGTGAATGTGAGCTGCAAATGTGAGCTTTTTAGGCAAAACAAGTCATGTAGAATTAGGATAAACTTTCATCGTTACTGTACTTCTGACTTTTTTGTTCCAGGTATTGTTATAAAACAGTTGTGAAAAATGAGTGATAGTTCTGGTATTAGTTTAGAGCTGTTTCTTCAGGCTGTGAGCTAAGCACCATCATCAGGGCTTAAAGAAGCAAGATTCAAGATTGCTTAAAGATAGATTGTAGGAAATGCAAATTGGTGCATGCTGTAAGTAAAAGTTTGTCTCGTTGTTTCTCAGCGAGCAAGAGTAAGATTCTGTGCTGATTGTCATCTTGGAGTTGTGGAACATTATTTCTTACTGCAGGAATACCACTGGGCTACCAGCTTCTGAATTCTCTTGGGGGAAAAAAAAAAATTAGAGTGCCATGGGGTACTTCCATCATAGCCTGGCACGGAGTTTGCCTCTAGTGCCACAGTGGGGAGCTGTGATCATCTCTCATGGATCATGGAAAAGGTGAAGAATGGAGGCCCCGTCTTCCATCACTTGGGTCCCTGCTGTGGGCACCTGCTCCCTGTGTGGCATAAGGAGGTGTAGGATACAGACTTTTTTTTTTAATACCAAGGAAAAACCCACAGGAGGGCTGAAGGGAGATTAGGCTCTACCCTGGGAAGGTCTGGCAGGAGGTTGCTGTTTTCTGTAACTGTCTCAGAAATACAAGTGGGGAATTCAAAGTACAAGACAGATGAACAAAGAAGGCAACAGAGTGGAACTAGTAACAGCCCCAGGGAAAACCAGAGCAGACAGGGAAGAGTGTTACAAAGTGCTCATCAAATTTACATGCAAATAGTAATGCTAACATTGTACATGATTAACCAGAATACCCTGCAAAGTCAAACGGGAATGAATAAGACAAAGACTTTGTGCAGCTCTGAAGCATTTGGCTGTTACTACTACATGAAACTGCTGGCAATCTGCTTTGTGAGCAGAGTTCATGGCATCTGTGTTTACATGCTGCACACTGAATTTGGCAATAAATAATTTAGTTAATCAGGAAAAGTAACTTATTTGCTAACACTCTGAAAAAGAGCATTCGAGTTCTAATGTAAAAGATTAACATTACTGTAAGAAATTACATTGGTAAGAGCTTTTTGGTAAAAGGTTTAGAGAGAATCAACTTGGAATTAAGATTGACTGTGGAATTTTCAAACTCCTCTGGTCTTATGAAAAGGAAACACTGCTGCCTTTGGACCCAAGGGTGTAGTTCAAAGGTAAGTCATAGTGTCTTCTCACTGCCATCAGAGGCTACAGAAGTCGTTCACTAAAATAAAATCAGAAAACTGACCTTTCAAAACACTTAAGCAATGCTGTAATTCCAAACCCAAATGTTACCACTATAAACAAAGAAAAATGAATACTGAGAAGTATTTACCAAGAGAAACAAAAATTCATTGTTGTGCCCCAGATAAGCACATAGTATGCGAAGTGAAGCATGCTGTTAATATTGCATAATCAACAGTTGCCTATGATTTTTAGACAGGGGTTTTTTTCCTGTGAGTAAAGCTTTTTCTTTGCATATTTTTTCCCCCATTTGCTACCTCTTGACTAAGCTTTCCTCAGGCTGTCTGAATCATAGTTTATGAGATTGTGCTGCTTGGTCCTGCACGGCCCTCACACGAGCCACAGAAAACTTCAATTCCATGTTCCCTTAGCAGCATAATGTTACAGTATAGAAAGGGCTCATAATGGCAGGCAATGGCTTCACAAAGATTACCATCTTCACTTTTGTACTCTCTCGTGGCAGGTGTTGTGATGACTATCTGACAATTGCTTGAAATTCTACAGCAAAAAGAGGGAGAAAATTTTACATTTTGTTGTCTTCATCTACGTTCCTCTATTCCAGTATCTTCACATATTATTAAAAATGGATTTTCTCTGCTATGTTTTGAAGCAATAGTTAAGAATTAGTCAGTTTTATTTCCTATATATTAACTCATTGCTGACTGAAATTCAAGACAAAATACAAAGTGGATGTTGAAGGTTCATTATTTAGAAAAAGTACTTTCCTGTAACACAACTAATACAGAAAAAGGAAATTCTGTTCCTTATGCATACAATGTAGTTTGTCTAAACACGAGGTGTCTTACAATTTAAGAAAATATGGGTCAGGTTCTGGTATGTCAAGGAAGCACAATTTGCATTTTATTCGCATTGCTTTTCAACACATATGGAATTTCAGCATTTGTTTTTACAAAGGATGTTAAGTCCCAGTATTTTTAATATGCAACTTAATGGTAATTGCCACTTCATGATATTTTACTTCAAAATTACTTACAAGAAGATGTATTTCTCTGAATTTTGATTGTGAAACATTTTTTCTCTCTTGCTTGCAAGCCATGTCAGATTTGCTGTTTCTTTAATCTGATTTTATCATGCATAAACACTAAAACTGGTGTACATAAGAACAGAGGTGTCACAGCCTGTCACTTAAATGCAGCAAGAATTTCACCAACACCTGCAAGGTCAGTTACATTTTCTAGCTTCACTTCCCCTGATGTTGATTGCATTTCAGATTTCAGCTTCATGAAAGAAATGTGTCTCTGGACTGGCTCTTGCACAACCTTTCAGAGGTTAATTCCAACCTGATGTACACTTTCCATGCACCACAGATGTTTCAGTACATAGAGTCAGTGATAAATTTAGCCAGAAATTCAGGTTTAATCCATATAGGTTTGGAATTTTTTTCCCCTACATTTTCTCCTATTTTATGTTTACTCACTTTGCTATTTCAAAGTTAGCATTTTTAATTCATTATTTCTCTGGCTCTGACTTGGAGAATTTGGCTGGATTGTTCTCCAGCCTTCAAGTACCTTTGGTCAGAATCACAATGCATGTTCTTTGAATAGTTTTCATTTCCTTTTTGTATGGAATTATTTTCAAATAGAAAAAACAAGCATGGTTGAGACACCATACAAGAAATAGAGTAACTCTGAGGTTGGGCTCACTACCCATGGACTGGGGAAGAAAGGCAGGCATTAGGGGTGTGTGGATGTCAATAGATGCCAGACCTCTAGTGGACACAATGGAGAAATGCTTATGGAACCATGAACGCTACATGGGGAAACTCTATGTGCTGTTGAGGAAGAGCTGCTGGAAAGTCTCTTTCAAAGGCTTATCTATTATTTGTGCAAAATTGTTATGTCCCATCATTCACTGCAGCTTTGATTAAGTGCCAAAGTCCCAGAAAATCAGTTAACATTGTCTGATTTTTTTCAACTAATGTAAAAATCATAATTGCTTTTTAAACTAAACACACTACACTGGGACATCTCCCAGACTAGAGGACAAGACACTGGAGATCAGTCCTGCAGAAAGAGACGTGAGGATTTGGGGATGTGGGGACAAGTTGAATATGAGTCAGCAGTGCCCTGGCAGCCAGGAGGGCCAACTGTGTCCTGGGGGGCATCAGGCACAGCATTGCGAGCCAGGCAAGGGAGGGGATTGTCCCGCTCTTCTTTGCACTGCGGCAGCCTCACCTCGAGTGCTGGGGTCAGTTCTGGGTGCCACAATACAAGGATATAAAGCTCCTAGAGAGTGTCCATGAAGATTGTGAAGGGCCTTGAGGGGAAGCCATGCAAGGACCAGCTGAGGTCACTTGGTTTGTTCAGCCTGGACGAGACTGAGGAGACCTTATGAGAGGAAGTGGATAGACAGGCATTGATCTCCTCTCTAGTGACCAGAGATAGGACATAAGAAGATGGAATGAAACTGCATCAGGGGAAACTTCAGACTGGACACGAGGGAAAGGTTCTTTATTGAGAGGGTGGTTGGTCACTGGAACAGGCTTCCCAGGAAAATTGTCTCCAAGCCTCTCACCATTCAAGGAGCACTTGGATGATGCTTAGTCGTATTTGTATAGTTTGAGGTAATCATAGAATATTTCAAATTTGAAAGCACCCATATGGCTCATCCTGTAAAAATCAGGGAGTGGGACTCAATGATCTTCATGGTTCCTTTCAACTTGAGATATTCTATGATCCAGAGGACTATACTGTGGCTGAAGAAGAATGTAGTGCAGGAGGCTGTGGCTTCTCTTCCCATACAGCTGGTGCCCACTTTTAGCCATTGCATGAAGGCTATTTAGTATCTAGGAGTTTTGTACTTGCCTTGAGATTTTGTTGCACCATGGAAATGTCAACCTAGAATGCACTGGCCTAGTTGTTGCAGGACTACAAGCAGAAGGCAGGTGGAAAGAAATCAGGTAGTGTCATTGTTCAGGAATGGTATTCCCGAATTTGGTGTTCCCACTGAAACCACATACTGCTTACTAATTCTCCTCTCCCCCTGTGGAAGACTAGAGAATAACTGGAGCCCCAAAAGGTAAAGATTACAGGTTGAGATAAGAACAATTTACTGGAAACAGCAATGAGGTAAGAAAGCAAACAGTAAGAGCTACAATATCAGTAACAAAGTGTGCAAGATAAGCAGATGATTAACACATGACTGCTCAGAACCTGAATTAGCTGTCCACTCCCTCTGGCTCAGAACCAGCACTACCAGACCCCTCTACCACGCTTACTCAAGTGGAAGGAATCCCTTCTGCTTGGAAGAAGATACTTCCTTCCCCCACAGCAATGATTTGAGGTGGTATTGAATAACCTCTGGGTCCAAGCCATGCCCCCTCCTGGCTACAGCAAAAATTAACCCTGTCCTGGATGAAAGGACAGGGTCATGCCCAGATCCTACACCTTTCAACTATATATTTATACACAAACACACACACAAACATGAGTATAATTTCCGTAGTCAATGGCCATCTCTCCAAGATGTTTCTTGAGTTCATTTACTACATGACTGTGGGTTCTATCCATCCTTGATGAATTCCAGGGAAGCAGAGCAGGTGTGCTGTGGTGTCGGCTGGTGGTGAGCTGCATCAGGAGCTCACGACTGGTGCATCTGAAGCAGTCTGTACTCAGTGGTCATGGTAGTTATGACTTACAGTGACAGTGTCATTCAGCAACCAGTATCATACAATTCAACATTACAGACTCTTCTCACCCTAAACTCAAATCCCCTTGAGGGACACATCATGTTTCCCCATCCCTCTGCATTACCCACCAAGTGCACTCAGGTCCTTGAGCAAAAACAATCCCATGGACAGGTTTGCCTTTGCTTGAGGGAGGACTAATCCAAACTGTTTTCCCTAACTCATATCTCATATGCACCTTGGGGACTTTATTCCCTTCCACAGTAGGTGGAGATTTTGATTGGGCAGGGCCAGCTCAATTGGTGGAGCCTCCGGTGTTAACTAACCAGGTGGCCTTCACTAAATGTAGGTTCCAATGTTTGAAGGTCCTACCACCCACCACTTTCAATGTGTTTTTTAACAATCCATTGTGCTATCTAACTTTGCCAGAGGCTGATGCATGACAGGAAATATGATACACCCACCCCATACTCTGTTCTCTGACTAAAATGCTGTTTTTGAAATGAGTCCTGTGGTCTGACTCAATTCTTTCTGGGGTGCCATGTCCCCATAGGACTTGGTTTGCAAGGCCTAGGATGGTGTTCCAGGAAGTGGTGTGAGGCACAGGGTACACCTCTGGTCACCCAGTGGTTTTTTCCACCATTGGAAGAACACAATGCTTGTCTTGGCGGGTTTGTGAGGTAATTGATCTGCCAGGCCTTCCCATACTTATATTTTGACCATCATCTCCCATACCACATGGGCTTTATCTGCTTGGCCTTCTTGATTGCAGCATGTTTCACAGTTATGGATAACCTGGGATATAGTGTCCATGGGTAAGTCCAACCCTTGATCATGAGCACATCTGTATGTCGCATCTTCTGCCTGATGACCTGAGGTGTCAAGGGCCCATTGGGCCAGAAATAATTCACCCTTACACTGCCAGTCCAGATCTGCCTGAGTTATATTGATTTTTGCAGCCTGATCCACGTGTCTGTAGCCTGACTCCTGGATACATGGGCTGTTACACGATGTGCTTTTACAGCCAACTACTATACCTGGGTAGCGATGTCTTGCCACAATTCAGCAGCTCAGACGGATTTACCCCTGTGCTGCCTATTGGCCTTTTTCCAATGTTCCAGCCACCCCCACAGAGTATTTACCACCATCCACAAGTCAGCGTAGAGTGCTGGCCACTTCTCTCATTCAGCGACCCCCTAAAGCCAGCTGGATGGCTTTCAGCTCTGAAACCTGACTTGATCCACCTTGTCCCTTGACTGCTTGTGTGACTGGTCATGTAGGAGTCCATAGGGCAGCTTTCCATTTTCAAAGTATCCTTTACAATGTGGAAGAAACTGTTAATTAAGAGAGAGTGTTACTTTTTCTTTTCTTGTAGCACATTATATGGTAGGGCCACCTCAGCACACGTCAACTTTTTATCCTCCTCATAACAGTCTGAAGTTTTTGCCCTTGGGCCAGTTCATGATGACTTCCAAGATCCCTGAGTGACTAGGGTTTCCTATTCAACCTCTCTGTGTGATCAGCAAGACCTACTTACTCCACGCAGAGTTGATGACATGATGTGTAGAAGGGACTTCCCCTTTGAACAGCCAACCCAGCACTGGCAGTTGGAGTGCCAGAAGGCTGCGAAATGTATATAAATTATATATAAACACCAATCATTCGGTGTCTTTTCAGAAAGTCTTATCTGCCCAAAGGGATCTATCTGCTTGTTATTCAAATACCTATAGATTACCTTCAGCACAGCTCATTCTCTCAGGTACTGGATACGTGTCTCCATGGCGTTCCACCTGCTTGGGTGCACTACTAGATCACCTTTGAGAGAGTACCTTTCCTTCATACTGACAGGAATCACATCCAGAGGCTGAGAGTTTCTGTCCCCTTCACAATCCCCTTGTTAATGCCCATGTCCCAGGACAGGGATCCCAGTTACTTGGCTTCACTACCATCTGGTTTCATATCATGGGCCACGATATCCCAGCATTGCAGGAGGCAAGTCACCAGGGGCTCTCCTGACTGGCGGCTGAAATCTTCTTGCATATCTCACAGCTCACCTGGGGTTAGAAACTGGGTATAGTCTCTGACCCTGAGCTGTCCTCCTGTTGGGAGGGCCCTGCTAACTCCTCAACCCTCACTGTGTGAACTGATTCGATCTTGGATTTCTTCTTCTCTAAAGGGGCAACTGCTTACCAGCATGGGTTTTTCCTCTCCTTCAGCTGCAGTTTGAGTGGCCATGGTGCCTGCTGGTCTGCTTTCCTCCTCCTCCCCCTGAGGGTGCTGTCTGGGGACAAGCAGTGTCCAGGAAATTGTAGCCAAGGCCCAGCACGTTGCATAACTTGTGCCTCTCTGGAACTGCCACAGAACTTTTCCTCTACATATTCTGCCACTTTATCTGGATCCTGTACTTGTTCAGGGGTGAACTTCCAAACCACTGGAGCACAATAATCTTTCAAAAGCTGGCCCATTTTCTCCCACATTCCATGCTACTTATGACTATCCACCCTCAGGGCAGATGTCTGAATAACCTCCCTAGAAATATCTAAACATGATGCAGACTGCACTGAGGAGACCTGGCAGACAACAAGAACATGCTTTCCTCAACATCCAAAGGGAATTCAGAATTCACAAAAGCTGTTGTAACAGGCCTGAAGGAGGAAGAGTGGGAAGATGGAGAAAATTATCCTCTCTAGTTCTTCCCCCAGACTGGATATGACTATTAATGGACTCACAAAGGTAGTGCCTGAGGTAAGGGTAGGAGAGCAACACTGAACACATATCCCAAATGACCCTCATTGCCCTTGATGTTATCAAGCCATAAACTGATGTCACACAGTACAGCAACAGAACAGTCCTCATCCTTCTTCCTACTTCGAAATTATCCAGTGGACACATACAGGAATATATACAGGACTAGGTACCACACACACACAAGTAAACCAAGCAGCATTGTGAGCAGTGACTCCTTACCTAATACAGGAAATGCTTACATCAAATTTGTTTCCAACCTGCTCTGGGCAGGTCTATTATCTCAACCCTTCCTGCCCCATATTGGGTGCCAAACAAGACTGTTGTGGTTTAGGAATGGTACTGCCCAATTTAGTGCTCCTGTTGAGCACTCCAAACCACACTGCAGCTTGCCTGTTCCCTCTCCGCTTCCCCCTGGGGTCAGGTGGAAAGGCAAATTGGAGGCACAAAAAGTGAAGATCACAGGTTGAGATAAAAACAGTTTACTGGAAACAGCAAGGAGATAAGAAAACAAATATTAACAGCGACAATATTAATAACAAAAATATACAAAAGAGAGAGTGATTCACATGCAAAAATGCTCACTGCAGACCTAGACCTGACCCCACTGCAGCCACACCACCCTGACAGGAAGGAACCCCTTTTCCCTGGAAGGGACTTCTTTCTGCCCTTGGTAATGAGGTGAGGTGATACAGAATAACCTCTGGGTTCTAGCCCTCTCCTCACTACTACAAAAATTAACCCTGTTCTGGCTCCAGCCAGGACAAATATTCACTGGGGATCTCAAAAACGTCACACACAGTGCACATTTTGGTATTACTAATTGTAAAGATATCTATCTTCTGTGGTGATACACCTCAATATCTAAACACATTTCTTCCTGTGAATATGTATCAATGATGTGATGAAGTAGGACACTTGGCATAGTGCCACCTACTGCACTCAATGTAAACATTTAGATGGTCAAAACTGGGTTTATTTACAAAGTTTTTCATGCATGACAACCGACTCTTTCTTCTAAAATGATATAAAATATATTTAAGGAAAGAATGATGTTGCATATTTGCATTAACAGTGAAAGAAAAGGAAGAATACTAAAAAGCTTAACTAAAACCAGCAAATAGTTGAACTGAGGTAAAGTTACAAAACAACACTCTTGTCACTGATTGCAGAGCTAAACAGCAGTTAAATCTCCAAGCCAAAAAGTGACACCCGCAGATGAGCCAATCATTATTCCTTGATATTTTGAAGTAGCTTTAATAAATGAGACTCAATAACCTGTTGAACTAAAGCAGAGAAAGAGATGAGGTTAATTAGTGTTGACTCTTCTTTGGTATTTTTAGGGTCGTGCTGTTTTTTCTGGCACCTGCCTGCTTGTCCTGTACAATCATTTAATAAAAATCAAATATGAATAAATTCACTCTGTGAAGAATGTCTGAATCCCTTCAGAAAATAAAAACCTTACATAATACAAAAACAATACACCCAGTAAGGCAGATGATGCTTTTTGGGCGTCATCATCTGTTCTCTTGTTTGAATAGGCTGATAGCACATGGAAAGCAAATTTTTAGCCTACAAATGGAAGGTAGGCAAAAACATTTACTAGAAATTTCTTCTGTGGAACAGTTATTAGAAACTTCTTCTAAAATTTCTAAATGGAATGAACACTTTAAGATTGAGCTCTTGAAGCATTCTTATATCGAGACATCTATGAAGTTGTGCTGTGCTGGTTTCAGCTAGGGTAGAGTTATTTTTTTCTCAGTGGCTGGTATGTGTTCTGGATTTGTGCTGAGCACAGAGTTGATAATACAGAGATGTTTTTGCTTTTGCTGAGCAGAGCTTACACAGAGCCAAGGCCTTTTCTGCTTTTAGTACTGCCACACTGGTGTGGGGACTGGAGGTGCTTGGGAGTTTGGGAGGAGACACAGCCAGGACAGGTGACCCCAACTGAACAAAAGGATATTCCAGATCATGCTCATTATGTAAACTGGGAAAAACGAGGAAGGGAGAGATATTTGCAGTGATGGAGTTTGACTTCCCAAGTCACCATTTTGTGTGATGGGGCCCTGCTTTCCTGGAGATGGCTGAACACCCGCCTGCCCATGGGAAGCAGTGAATTAATTCCTTGTTTTGCTTGCCTTGTGTATGTGGCTTTTGCTTTCCCTATTAAACTGTCTTCATCTCAATCCATGAGTTCTCCAGCTTTCACCCTTCTGATTCTCTCCCCAATCTCTCTGGTGGAGGAGTGAGTGAGGGACCGTGGGGGGCTTGGCTGCTGTCTGCGGTTAAATCATGACACTGGTTCATTCATAAGCACAGGGGTCTGCTTGGAGAAGCTACCTAGGTAGTGCTGGGCTTTTTTATTCCATTCATTTCTGTAATGGCAGACATTTCACAGCTTTCAAAATGAAGGCAACAATGAGGAAAAAAAACCAACAAAGAGTCCTTCTTTGTTTCTGGTTTTCATAACCAAGTGAGATAGTATAACTCACAGATTACTTTCTGCCTCCAAGACAAACTAGAGTTAGAGCTGATCTGACAGGTTTTGCAAAGGTTTTGCAAGAAAGTTTTGCAAACTACATCACATCATGCCAGTCAGGTAGGGTGAGGGGTTCAGAAGGGCTGCAGGCCTCTTACCACTGCCCAGTGCAGCACACTCCTTTGTACAGGGTGGGTGAGCAGCTCAGCTCCCCTTGTCTGAATCATGGCTGCATCAGCCCCGAACACCATTATTTGTGTCCACTGATAGAGATCCAGGTGACATTTTCTTACTAGGTACCTGACTTTCTGAAACAAGAATGGAAGCTCTTGCCCATTTTCGCCTGACACATTGTGGTAGTTTGACAGTTTGACAGTTTGGGTTTTTTGGGTGTGGTAGGGGCCAAAAAGATGGCTCCTGTGAAAAGCTGCCAGAAGCTTCCACAGCTGCCTAGCAAAGCCAATCTCTGATGGCTCTGAAGATGGACGTGCTGCTGGCCATGGCTGGGCCAATTAGAGATGGAGGTAACACCTCTGTGACAACATATTTAAGAAGGGATCACAGTTAGTATGCAAGCGTGCAATAGATATAGTTAGGCAAAGCGGAGGAGTAAGAACAATGTAGAAGAAACAGCAAATATGGACACCATCAAGGTCAGCCAAGAAGGAGGAGCAGGAGGAGCTCAAACACCAAAGCTAATCGACATTTTTGCAGCCTATGGTAAGGACTATGCTAATGCAGTGTCTCCCTGCACCCTGAGAGTCCATGAAGGAGCAGAGATCCACCCCAGCTGTGGGGAAGAAGTCCACGCTGGAGCAGGACAGGTGAATGCAGGCTATGGTCTGGTAGGGGGGCCGATATGGATAACAAGGTTTTGCTCCTGGAGCCAAGGGAGTAATTTTTGATATAAAGGCCTCGTTTCCCCTTCACCCTGAGTTTTGGACCAGACCAGCCTTGAAGGACTGCACCCTGTTGGTGAAGAATGTGGGCAGCAGTGACCAGGCGGGCTGCTCGCTAAGAGGAAAAAAATTCACGTTGCAAGATGCCACAATATTTGTGGAAATGAACTGCCTGCTCTGCAAATAATTGCTAAGAAGGAAAATACCTCGGAAATGAACTGACCAAACGCACCCCCCAAAGTTCTCTTTGCTTTTTTTTTGGGTAGGAGGGAGGGATTTTTGAGGGGGAAGAAAGTGTTTTGAAAGCTTATTGTGTTATATACTCCTCCTGACTTTGTAATAAATTCACCTTATCACTCTTAAATTTGAGCCTGTTTGCCTGCTTGGAATGTTTTCCTCTCAGAATGGTCCTAATGTCAACTTGGTAAAGTACATAATTAAAAAATTCCTCTCTGCTCTGTACAGATGGAGCAGAAGGAGGGGGAAGCAGCTTTCGTGGGTGCTTTGGAGTTCAGCCAGGGCTCAAACCACGACACACATTTAAGTGTAATGAGAGCTGTATGACAGGTAACATGTTAAGAGCTGCAAAACCTCTACTAGACCATTACAGCAGCTACATAAACAAGGAGCTGTAAAAACTAAAAATTTTTGAAAAGAGTTTACATTTGAAATACTCACCACTTCGATAGCCCAAGGCTACAGCCAAATCCATGGAATTATATCCAGCATCTGTTTCAATAGTTGGATCAGCACCACTTTCTATGTAAAATAGGAACAGAGTCTTTATCGCTGACAATGAGAACTGATGTTACATTATTACTGATGATTTGGTTTGGACAGTCTGCTTACCGAGAAGAATTTTTACACATTTCACGTGATTCCCATGTACTGCATATAGTAAAGGTGTGCCTCCATTCTGCAAAAGCAGAGAAATGCCTCAGACACTTAGTGATTACGCAGCCCACAACTCTAATTCCTTAACACACCAGTATACTTCCATGTACCAGCAACAAACTTGTCAGGTTTTATAAGAATGAGGTTCTGTTTCGGATCTTCACAATTTCCATCATTTTTTGTCTACTGTTTAAGCTGAAAGCTTTAATTAAGTCAGCATTAGTCTCATTCTCTTTCTACCAAGAAGTTAGAACTAGTAGTGCAAACTTCTCATATCCTATGGAAGCTTTGAAAATCTCAGGAATTTCAGAAGAGGTACTTCAGAACAATTTTCAAACCCAAGCCAGTGCTATGTCCTGCTTCAATTTTCTGATCAAAGCACTCTCTGACATAAACTCAAGCTAGAGTCTTACCCAGTCATACTCATTGACATCAACTCCACAGTCAAGCAGCATTTTGACAATATCTGTGTATCCTTTACTGCAGGCCAGTGAGAGGGCACTTTCTCGCCCCTTCCCCAGAATCTGAGGATCTGCACCCTGAAATAAAGTATCAATTTAAAAAACTAAGTAAATTTGAGGTTTTATATAGAATTTAACTTTAAAACTTTAACGTTTCTAGTAGCATTGACAACTTAGGAAAGCAAAACAAACTAAAGAGTAAATAAATTCAAAATCAAGTGTGATTTTTTTCCTTACATTCTGGAGGAGAAATTCCACGACTGCTATCTGCCCATGAGCTGCAGCCCACATAAGAGGGGTAAATCCTTCTTCATCCTTATGATTGATTAAATTCTCTGTTCAGAGAAAAACATATAATTTAGTAATCCCTTTCACTAATGCACTATATCAGCGGGTGAAATATGTTGATGTATCTATGGTAACATGTATTCAGACAGTGTGGCCTAAAAGTCATTCTCATCTTAACTTTAAAACTAAAATTCCGTCCCGATGATGGTAGTAGTATCTGTGTCCAAGAAAGAAAAACACATCCAACTGTCCAAAGTAAAATCTAAGCTTTTTGATTAACAGTATAGAATTTAAGTTTTTAAATCAACAAATTGATTAAAATTAAATCTATAAATCAAACTCTGTTTCTACTCAGAAATATTACAAGCTGTCTGTAACCTGGGCCTCACCTTTGGAAAGAAGAGAAAGGATGTTTGAAAAATAAAGAGGTACTGTATTATATTGCAGGCCATGTTTTTTTCAATAGAGCGAGCCACACAATTTTATAAAGAATTAACTTGTACAGCAATACAGATAAAACAACTTCACTCCTCACAAAGTTCATGTAATCAATAGGGTGGTCTGTGAAAACAATTAAGGTATAGGTCTAGTGCAGCTGGAAGAAGAAAAAAAGAACATTTTTTAACAATTGGCTGACTGAAACATTTCAATTATTATTTTTTTAATATCTAAGTACTTTAAAAATCCCATGCTTGTCATAGCACCAAAATAAGCATTTTTAACCATTACCAACATTTCAGAATTGATTTGCTTTTCATATAGATGGCTCATTTAAAAGTATCTAGACTCAGTGACTCATATCCTGCTTTCCAGTAAACATTTCAGCAAGGATGCACTGAAAGCATGGCTGATTACTATTAGTACAGTAAGAATATACTATTAATGTTACTAAATTAATAAATATGTGTGCATACGTATTATGGACACACAAATGCCACACTACTCAGAATGTGCAGTACTATCATACTGCAGGTGTGAGCCATGGCTTAAATTACAAGGTCTTTATGCTGATTGATTAAATAGAAGTGGAAATCTACCATTAATAGAAATGTGTTTCAAATTACAAAGATAATTTAAAAATAAAATAAAATTAACTCCTGTTACAGAACTAACATATTCCTTTCTAATTTCCATGGATCACTTATATAGCTAGAGGGCAGGGAGCAGAGGGATTTACCTATTCCTCCTATTAATGTTAATGTTTTAATTTAAAATGCAAATAACACATTCAGTGGTAACAGACTAATGCAAAACAATAGTCCACATCTGCAAAGAACAGATACCTCAAATGTCCTTCCGTTTGTACCAGAACTGACGACTTTTTCTTAATACAGCTTGGGGAAAAAGTCAAGCACAACAGTGTATCAATGGCTCAAAGAAAAAAGGACCTCCTTCTGTCTCACCTTGTTCAATACGTGTGGCCAGATACAACATTTCACCCTGAGCAGCCAACTGATGAACTGATAAAGCTGCAAAAAAGTAAGCAAAAGCATGTGTTACACACAGCAGTTTTCATTCTGCTCTATTTGAGGCTGAGCATAACATGGCCATTGCCTTGAGCAGTACAGAACTTGGATTTGAGAGTGTAGATAGTTCACCTTATGCTCTAAACTAAAATCAACTCTTAAAACCTGAAAATTTTCCAAATAGTTTCATTGGTTTAGGTAATTTTTTAACCAATGCATAAGTCATACTTGATAGCAAAGATACTTCCCACACTGACTCTTTACAAAGCAACATGCTCTCTTCTGTGCTGTTTGGTCAGCAACCCAAGATCAAGTTAAGAGGTACTTATCAAATTAAAATAAACATCTTTTGATAAATTAAGGATGCTTAATTTAAATATCACACTTAAGACATCACATGTCATCAGGAGACCTGTGCTGCTACTCAACAAAGAAAGCCTCTAGTGTGACTCTCACTCACTACAATGTGGAATAGATCAGTATTTATGAAACTATATACAACTTGACATATAGAAGGGAAAACCAACATTCTGGGATTTGTTATTTCAGAGATTATGAAGATCTCTTATCCCATAGTAAACTGCACGAGTGCATTGTTTTGATAATTGCAAATTGGAGCAGACCTGAAAGGTGCTCAGGAGGCAATATGTAATAAATTACCCACGTTATATAATAACAAAATTAACTAATGATTACATAAACTGTAAATCTTTACTGTACTCTTCCAAGTCAGTACATGAAAGCTTCGTTCATTCAGAAAGACAATGTATTTTGTTCAGTGGCTTACACTACAGCTCCAGATTAATTTTTCCCATACAAGTAGCATTTTAATTTTTAAAAAAATTGATTTGCAATTTACAGAGGAAATAATTTACCAATTAGGTAAATTACTGCAGATTTTTAAAGAAAATGCTTGACAGTTAAGAAAAAAACCCACCAGAAATACTATTTTGTTCTTGATTTTCAAGATCCATGACAGCAACACTTGCAGTATTTTACAGCATTTAGGAATCATCCCATTTTAATAAATTTTGTAAGATGCACAAGTTCTGAAAACATGTTTATGAAGTAATTAACTCACAACTTAGAAAAAAAATCAAAAAACCCCTCACTTATGCTCTTAAAATCAAGAATTAGATTTTTTCTGGAAAATACATGTCAGTCAGGAATTCCATAAAACAGGTGGATGACTATTTTATGGATGGACCCATGTGAAATTAGACAAGACTATCTCAGTATTTTCTTCCTGCCTTAAAGTTCATTGCAACACCAAAGAAAAAACTGGAAAAATTTGTCAAGCATCCAACATACAGTTCACAAAATAATTATTAATAGTAAGGCAGAAGGGTACTTACAGTTTACAAGCAGAGGTGTTGTAGAGACTTCATTTCCCCTGTGTTTGTTAGTTAGTGTAGTTGATTGTTTTATTGGTGAGAAATGCTTAGTAGTTGATGGAGTATAAACATGTCTTACTTGGATACCAGGGGAAGGAGAAGTGTGGCTGTTGCATTCAGCTACAAAACACAGACAGGATTTCAGTACTAATAACAGCATTAAAAGCAAGCCATAGATTCTAAGTCAAACTGTAAAGCACCGGTATCACAAGACCTTTAAAATCCATGTTAAGAAAGCTTTGTGACGTGCTTTCTCCACTGCGTATTGTGAAAACTGAATAAAGGACTGCATTAATTTCTAGCATAAAACAGTGCTGCTACTTCACACATTCAGTATGGCATAATGTCACCCAGAGACAAGCTGGTCTCTAAAGGAGGTAAGCCTTTGTCTAGATTTTTCCATGTGCTTGGTATGGATATTTGTAAGGTAGGAAGGCTCCACTTAGTTTGTCATCTCCTTACAGACACTCTCCAATGCAGTAACTTGGTGCTGCTCTGGTCAGATCTACAGTCAGGTACCTGCTCAGCCTTTTCCTGCTCCCTAACCAGTACACTGAATGACTGGAGGTGACCTTCATTAACTTTCTTCACTAGGGCTCTTCCCACTCCTGGATATAATTTTAACAGCATTATGAATGCCTGGTGAATAGGTATCCAGCAGGAATCTCACTAACTTACATAAAATGCAACAGCAGGTCACCACGTAGAAGTCAGGAAGTCATTCTGACGTTCCTTTGTGCTAACTTTTCTTGTTTTCTCTTAGAAGCTAATGGCATTTTACTACAGAATGTATTTATATGTTGCCTTGGCTTCGAATTCTCAAAAGCAGCTTTTGGAAAGCTAACTGATTAAATACCGGACAGACATATTGAAGGATTAAATTCCATATTGGCTAAATTGATTTGACACCAGTGTGCACCAGTAATTAATGACTGGAAGCTAATTAACACACACACTGAATTAACACCATAGAGAACTTTGTGATCATAAATGCCAGCACAAATTCAGGGAAAGACCTAATTAAAAGAAGTAGAATGTAACAGGATGAAAATGAAATTATGTTTTGTTTGCCAATCAAACAGCTATAGCTGACTGCATTGAATTAAGAGTCCTACCACAGGTTTTGACCTGTGGTCCCTGGAAACTAAGGACTACTTCTAAGGGATTTACAAATGTTACCTCACAAAAACAACCCTATTGTTGACCAGTCTAAATCTGCCACTCAGATCTGCAGCTGTAGTACTAAGCACTTGGGGCAAATCAAAAAAGTTTGAAAACTACAACGGCTGAACTGCAGCCAAACAATACCAATCAGTGAAACCATCAAAATCCACAACAGGCCTGTGTTTGTCTTTTTTACAGGAAATGGGTGACATCAACTTCATGAAAAGACACACCATTAACACTCCAAAATATGTCAGCAAGTGCCAGAAACCATGATTGTTAAGGGCAAGTAGATGGAAGTCCTAATTTTGCTCTATATTAATATCCTCAGCCATGAAAAAGCATGGATCAATTCTGATGAAGATGCCCAGTAACAGCTGGATTAGCTGCAGAGCTGGAGAACTGGAGCAGCACTTGCTTTCACGTAGTGTGAAGCTAAACTGGCAAGTCCACTGCTACAACTAGAGACTTTGTACAGCCACAGTAATAAACCACAGATGGCCTATGTTACTTTTCCATCATACTAGTGAAAAGATAAAACGTTGCTGAAAGCTACTGTAGCTTAAATGATTATATAGTGCTTTCAGTAGTATTTTGTGAAGATGCATACTGTTGCAGGACATGCTACACAAAAAGCAGCTTCTTTTCATAATCACCACCAGCTCTTATTAACTTAGAGACTTTTTGTGCCACTGCTTTTTCAATGAATAAAAATATTTAAAATGTGATATAAAAATAATCTTGGAGAAAATTTATTTTACATTAATAATCTATTAAGCATATAATAAAAATGTTAGGGGAATTTATCTTGGAAAACTGATCAATACACATATAAGGTAGAGGTTTTTTTTTTTAGAAAACATAATAACTGGATGATACAATCCACAGATAACAATTTGTACCATAAATTCAACCTTTAAATAAGACAGATGCCACTTCAAGGTCCGAGTTGACTTGGTCTTGAATATTTTTACTGTCCTCCTCGTTCAAAGACTTCACAAATCGCGAGCAGACATTCATATCAAATCTATTGGGCAAAATGAATTTCATGCCCATGGTGACACTCTGAGCTGGGCCTTCCTCTGTGCTGGTGTCAAGCTGATGTTCCACTTTAATATCTGGCATGGATGGAAGGCTGTAGCTCGTGGTACATTCTTCCACAATTAACTGGGCCCCGACATCTAAGTTTGTTGAAGACGCCATGACCTCAGTCATGTGAAAGTTTCATGCAAGATGTTGCTTCATAGTATCCAGCCAGGAGCAATTCTGGCCAGTCAAGTCCAATTTTTTAAACAACCTGCAAGTGAAAACATGTAGCACACACTAAGAACATTCTGGTCAAACAATACATAAAAACACATCAAACTTGGCTTCATTTAAACTTATGGCATTTAGTTTTGACAGTCAAAACGTTGGTGAAATATCAACCTTGTTGTTGTCACAAGTTAGTGTCTGAATTCTCCATTTACATTTTATCACACGGATGTTTAAACCAAATTCAGTAATTTAACCAACAGGAGTTTCATCTAAGTGATGCTGCAGAATATTTGTGTGATTTCAAGGAAAAACCCCACACGATAACGAAGCAGGTTTATACCAAGCCAGGAACAAGCCCTAAAAAGCCGACTTTATTTCCTAAAATGATCAGACTTGAAAAAGTAGTGACTTTAAGCCCCTTTATGTCTTTCGCAACCTAAGTAAAACACATAGTTTCTACCACACAACCAAATCCCTTTTAGACCGATGACCCCCGAATATTCGGGGCTTGCTAACAATGCCGCGGGAAGCTTCACCTTAGGCCGGGCTCCACGCAGCCCTAGACACGCCTGGCGCCGTCCCCGCTCCCTGGAGACAGTCAGCTCCGGGAGGAAGGGTCCGAGAGCGGGACGCCCGTCCTGCCCAGACACAGCTACCGCTGCCGCGGCAGCTACAGCCGCGCCCGGCCCGGCCCGGCCTCACCTGAGCCTTTCGACCGCCGCCACCTCCGGGCCGGAAGTGACGCAGCGCCGCCCCACCGATTGGCCGGCGGGTGTCGCGCTCTGATGACGCAATGCCGGTGCGGCCGCGCTGCCTCTCCTCGCGGCAGGCGCGGTGCCCGCCATAGCTGGGGCCCAGCGTGTCCCGTGTGCCAGGAGCCCGTCAGCCCTTCCCGAGCCTCTGCCGCTCAGCGCCCGCCTAGGCCTGGCCCCGGCCCCGTTCCTGGGCCGCCATGGCCGCGTACAAGCCGGTGGTGGTGCAGGCGTGCCCCAAGCTTGGTGAGAGGATTACGCAGGACACGTTGTACTGGCGGGGGTACAAGGTAGGAAGCGGCCTAACAGTCGCAGTTATTGCCCCAGAATGCTTTTTAAAATGCTTTCCTGCAATTAAAGTGTTTTTTTAAACAGCCATGTATTAATTAATTAATTAATTAACTAAAATACATAATTAATGGGTTAGTTGTAATGAGTGAATTGGAAAAAAAATTACAAGAGCAAGAGTAGCCTGGCAGAAGTGAAACTCAGTATCCCAATTTGGTTCTAACAGAGTTTTGAAATCCTGGTAGGAAGAATAGCTTTTATTTTGCTGTTTTCATGCTTGATGGTGTGCTTACATGTATTTAATGATTTTTATCATAATTGTTTTAGACACCTGTTCAGATAAAGGAATTCGGTGCAGTGAATAAAATTGACTTCTCACCAGTCCCACCATATAACTACGCTGTCACAGCCTCCTCGAGAGTAAGTGGCTTTTCTGAGGTTTTTATATTCTTATCCTTTGGCTGGTATCATATGGGAAAACTTAATGTCTTCTTGTTTTGCCAGATCCACATTTATGGGCGTTACTCCCAGGAGCCGATCAAGACGTTCTCTCGGTTCCGGGATGCTGCGTACTGTGCCACGTATAGGGAGGACGGGCGCCTGCTCACTGCAGGCAGCGAGGACGGCAACATCCGCCTCTTCGACATCAGCGGGCGAGCCCCGCTGAGGCAGTTTGAGGGTCATACCAAGTAAGGCTGTGTTGGTTTTTCTCCTTTGTGTGCGTTAGCTTATTTGCTATATTTGCACATCATAGACTTGCCAGCTGGTTTGGGTTGGAAGGGACCTGGGACACCATCTTGTTCCGATCCTCCTGCCACAGGGACACCTCCCCCTAGATAGGTTGCTTAGAGCCCATCCAGCCTAGCCTTGAAAACTTCCAGGGAAGAGATAGCCACAACTTTCTGGGCCACCTGTGTCAATACCTCACCAATATATATTATTTACGTTTAATTATAATCATGTGTCTTCTTCACGTGTTGCTGAAAATCTGATTAATACTGATTCATATTGCTTTCAACTGTCTCATGCAGATTATACTGAAAAATAGATATTTAAATGAAATTTAAAATTGGAGTAAGTATTTTAAAAATTGTAAATATGAATAAAGTATTTGGAATAGAAAATATACTTTCTGTTTCAAGTAGGTGGCTATTAATATGTTGTGTAGATATAGTCTTGTGATTACATTGCACTGACTAGCACATTTGATTTGATTCTGGCAGGAAAAGAGTTCTAAAAAGTGTCTTAAACAAAAACAATGAAGAAAATATGCCAGGAAGAGCAGAAATCCCATAGGAAAAAGCCTGAAAAACAAAACAGAAAAAATGCCTAATAGTAGCATAGGGTAGGGTGGGGAAGAAGTTAGGAGTTCTGATGTGTCAGTGAGGAGAAGATAATTATATGCTTTGACAGATTGTTATGAAAGACCAATATGTGTTTTATATGCACAGAACAACAACAACCCCTCTTTCAGTGGGAAGCACCCAGACACCTTGAGAGTGTTTCTATTTGAGGTCTGTGTTTGGAAATTGGGTGTTACATTCTAATGACTAGGTTAACTGCTGTAAGATTTGTGTATCTGTGTTTTCTGTCGAACATATGTTGGGATATTACAGTGATTATTAATAAATCTTCCAGTAGTGATTTTAAAGGGCAAGAACATTGTCCAAACCAGTCATATGTAAAATCTGCTGTTATAAATTTTTTGTAAAATTCATTATTATAAATGTTTTCTAAAGGACAGTGCTAGGCCACAGACCTCTAAGTAACAAATGGAGAATTTAGCTTTTGAATGAGCCTCTAGTAGGCCTGTAAGGTGTATCATGTTTAAGGCATATCAAATCAGTGCTTAGGTAAGCATCTTTCAGCATGATAATTTTCTGCTTGGAAATTTAAAAATTAAAGTGTTTTAACCTCTAAAGTGAGGCTCTGTAACTTCTAATATCAAACACTGCACTTCTAAGCTGGAGTACTTTCATAAACCTTTAGTACAGACTTACTCTTCTTGAAACATGAATATATTTTAACTTTGGATATTGTGGACTTTGTTTTCTAGACCAGTTCACGTAGTGGGCTTCCTGTCCGATAAATACCGAATATTTTCTGGTGGTGATGATTATTCATCAAATTTGTGGGATATTCCAAGTGCCACAGAAATCATCTCATACAGTGAACATTCTGACTATGTGAGATGTGGCTGTGCAAGTAAAGTGAATGCAGATGTCTTCGTAACAGGTTTGGTTTTATTTTTTATTTATGCTGCTTTTGGATTGAAGAAAAATGGAGAAATATAGTTTTTTATATAGTAGGATCTTGTATTTTAGTAATGAAGGATCAGTCTTCGTGTTCAGTGCCTGCTTCGTTGCTTCGTTTTTGTCCTTGTGTTTTAGCTTGCCACTGATGTTTTAGGGAAACTTTGCAGGAACTGAGTTTTAACATATTTTTGGTTTAGCCTATTAGCTTTAAAAGAATTGTTCTGACTAATTTTGAAAGTTAAGAAAATACTGTGAATGTATCCTTTGCCTGGGAGTGACTCAAATGTTTAACCAGGTTTATGGAGCAGGACAATAGTTCTGTTGTAGTTTGTACTGCTCAAAATTGGCTGACTCAAAAATGTAAGGTCGTGTGAGGAGTTATTTGGAACCAGCTGCTTTTTATTTTCTTAGCAGTAGCTTTGTATTAATCTGTGATAAACTGCTGTGAAAAAACCCTAGTATTCCTTTTTTTCAGGAGGCAGAAGAGGCTAGGTTTTATCAGATTGCCTGATATTTGTTGTTAAAAATACTCTTGATTAGTGAAAGTGAAAGAAAATTAAAACAGGTGGCTTTTAAAGACTGATGTGTAGCGAGGGCTAGAATTAAAAAATTTATGTTGCCTGAAGGCTGTAAACTGACCAAGGGAAACCACAAGGTGTTTTTAAGTGTATGGTTTAAAACTTACTATTAGCCAGGGGCTCCACTAGATGGTAGGACATGTCCGTTTTAGTTCCTGAAATAATTGAAATTCTGAAACTGAAGCTGTTTACGGTGGCGTTTGCAGGTTCCTATGATCACACTGTGAAATTATTTGATGCACGAACGAAAAGTAGCGTCATGACAATAGAACATGGCCATCCTGTGGAGAGCGTGCTTCTCTTCCCATCTGGTGGACTTCTAGTATCTGCAGGTGAGTCAATAAAATCAAATAAATCAAATTTATTTTCTGTGGTCCTAATCTGAGAAACACTTCATTTACTTATTTTTTGTGTGGTGTTTTAATTTGGCAATGAAGTAGTAAGTGATGCAACAGTTGGATTTCTCGAATACCTTCTTTAGGAATCTGTACATATTTGGAGGGTGCAAGTAGGGATCTTTCCTTTTTGTCTCTGTTTTGGTATTCCTGTAGTTGCCACTTGCCCCCAAAAAGACATTTTTAATGGCAAAATACAGACTCTAACTGGTCCACTCCTAAAGTGAAGGAATGAACATACTTAAGAAGTTTTGAAAAGGTGGGACTGTGTCTTAATGTTGACAAGTAGTTTTAGTCTCTACTTGCTATTACATCGGAAGTCCTGTAACTCCACAGTTCACAGATTATTTTTTTTTTTCTTTGTAATGGATATGGCTGGAGAATAGTTGAATCATTCAGCCCCATTCAGAATGGCCTAAGAAAGGGCAGGCTTGTAATGTGTCTTGTGCCAGGAGATAGCATGGAAGAGGATGGTAAGTAGGTACAGAAAACTCTTTGGAGGTGAAGTTACATGTGAAGGAGATACTGTATCACTCTGAAAACTTCTTCAGAGAAGCATGAATGTCTACTGTTTTGTGTGCTTCCTTTACTGACTGTTCTGTGTGCTTCCTTTTCACAGGAGGTCGATACGTCAAAGTTTGGGATGTACTAAAAGGCGGACAGTTACTAGTTTCACTTAAAAATCACCATAAAACAGTAACTTGTTTGTGCCTGAACAGCTCTGGACAAAGGTTATTGTCAGGATCCCTGGACAGGTTGGTATATTTTGTGGCTTCATTATGTTTACACTCCTTAGGACTTCTTTCCTTTGAAAGATAACTACATGTGTCTGTGAATCTCTGTGTGTTTTTTGGGCTTTGTTTGAGAACACATCGGGGGGCCAAGGAACCTGCTGTGAAGATGTCCTTGATTATTGCAGGGGTGTTGGTCTAGATGAGCTTTAAAAGTCCCTTCCAACTTGAACTGTATTATGATGCTATGATATACCTTAACCTTTTCCTCTTACTAATCTGAATGTCAGTAAAGATTGGATGTGCCATTTGGGAATGCATATGGGGAACTTATGAATAAGTGTTCATTTTTTTGAATCTGTAAACTGACCTCTGCCGTCTTTGTAAATTACCTATTCTTAACTTTAATACAGTTTAAGCTTGGGTTTTGTGTCTCTGTGCTCTTGCTTTTTTTACCCAAGAGGACAGGTGAGCAGGAACTCTCTGCTTTTTTGTTTGGTTGGTTTCAGTTGATGAGTACTGGTACTTGGTCTGTTGTCTCTGAGACATTAGAAATATGAAGTGGCGTGAAATGACTGTGGTCTGTTTTCCTCCTCTCTCCTGTATTTCCTAGGCTACCTCAGGCTTTATGATTACATAACACTGAAGTTTATCCTTGTTGTAAGATAATACTTTGTTTTCCCTTTTGTTAAATATTTGATACCTTCAGCCAAATCCTTAAGGGGCAGCTGAATACACGAATATCTATGGATTTACTCCAGAAATGGTTAATAGATCTTATATGTAAAATTTCAGAACAAATTTGAAGAGATGCTTCATGTTTTCCTAATGAGCATTTCTGAAGTCAGATAGTCAATACATCTGCCTTAAATTACTTCTTCTGTCCTTGCCCCATTTTAATCTTTTCTGGTGTAAGAGCAATCCTGTCTTGACTTGTGGGTATCTTTTAACAGAACCTCTCTGTTGCAGGAGGAGCTCAGTGGTAGTCTGAGGAATGCATTGTATTAATACTCAGTTTTCTTAAATGAGCTGTAGAAGCTGAGAGTGATGAAGTTCCTATAAAGTGACTACAGCAAGGCATGACATTTTATCTTTACTCTTCTGTGTAGGCATGTGAAGATTTACAGTACTACATCGTACAAAGTAGTTCACAGCTTCGACTACGCAACATCCATCCTCAGTCTTGCTTTGTCGGTAAGTGCATTAGAAGTTGTCCTAGACAATGTAATTCCTGATACCTTTTAAGTCACTAAAGTAAATAATTTTTACTTTCATGGCTATTGGCTGTTTCAGAGGAATGCTGTACAGGAAAGTAGGATGACAGAATATATTCCTCCTGAGTAACAAACACATTAAGAGGTTTTAGCCGTAATACATTCAAATACCAGATGTTACCTGACTACATTGGTACAAAATCATGTGTTTATGAAGGACAGTGTACATCATAGGGAAGGTATTCACTTTAGAAGGGAAGTTCTTTGACTTAAAGAAGATTGTACTCACCATTTGCCTTTCAGGAACCCTTTGAGTCTTTTGCATGGCAGCAGTAAAAAAAAAAAGTAGTTAATTTGTTGAGAAATTTTGAATAGGGTGTGAGCTTGCCTCAAAAGTTGCTGGTGTCAGATTGATCTGATGAAGAAAGAAGTGGGCATGAGGCATGAGCATAGACAAACTTGTTTGTCAAGGCATCTATCTTACTGTTTTGGGAGCAGACAGCAGAGACTCTTACTTTTCTGAAGTGCTTGATTTCCAGTGGATAAGTGACCTGCTGGCCAGAAATTTAGATGCTACCACCCGTTTTTAAACAACACTGTTGTCATGTAGTCATCCCCTTACGTAGCCTCTGAAGAACATGTGAAAGGCACTGTGAGGGATCTTTACTAGCTGTGCTACTTTACTATTGTCCTGCTCTGCTGGAATGCAGAGGAAGGTGTATGTGGAGTGAGTGTCTTCCTTTCTTCATTTTCTACCTTCTTACTTAGGGAGCTGAGCTAAAATGAACTTTGAATTTTTTTTTTGGGGTGAAGAGTACAGAATCCATAGCCTCTTACCTGCAGCATCTGCAAAACATGCAATACCTGTAGATTAGCATTTCTAGAGCATGTATAATACCTCTTTTGGAACAAAATATTTTGTTTTCTATTGACTAAACCATTTGAATTTTAAATAATACGAGAACATTATGAAGCCTTTACTGAGTCAAACTGAAGGCAGGTCTAATTCCAGATGCTGCTTCCAACTACAGCCATAAGTAGGTGTTTACAGAAAACTAAGTCCAGGGCAAGTGTGTGTGTAATAAGTTTGTTGATATTCTCCCAAATTCTAAACTCATTTTCAGATGAGAAATTATCTCATCGAAGTGTAGTTTCTGTGTAATTCAAATAATTTCTTGTACAGAAGCCTTGTTCTATCTGTCCTTACGCTTGGACAAACTTGAAACCTTGCCTAGATTCCTTCACAAAGAGTTCCACATTTCTGATGCTTGATGTGTGAAGAATTGCTTCCTGCTGTTCCACTGGAACCTTCATTAGCTACAATTGGTGCCCTTAAATGAGACATTGACCAGCTGATCTCCATCCATACCTGTTACAATTCTGTAGGCTTTTGTCGTATCACAGAATCATGAATGGTTTGGGTTGGAAGAGATCTTAAAGATCATCAAGTTCCAGCACCCCTGCCCTGGGCAAGGACAATGGTAGACCAGGTTACTCAAAGCCCCATCCAATCTGGCCTTGAACACTTCGAGGGATGGGGCATCCACAACTTTCCTGGGTGAAATTTACACCTACTTTGTTATGTCAGTGAAATGACATACACCAGCAAATGGTATTTTGAACAACTTTAAATTATTTCTCAAAATCCTGGTGTTCCATGACAGCTTTGCTTTCTCCTAGGTTGGTTTTATGCCTGCTATATGGCATGTAATAGCCAAAGTTAGTTGTATGCTGTTGAAAAAAACCAAAACCTTTTACTTACAGGAGGATGTTAATGCATAATTGAGCTTGATTCACTAGTCAGTTGCTTATGAGCACAGTCTTGAAGCTGTCCCTGTTTTGAACACAGTACTTGATCGTTGAACCTCAAAGAGGTGCCTCCCACCTTAAGTCATCTATGATACTGTGATTTGAGCCTTATCACAAAGCATAAAAATATAAAATTTTGCATGATACAGCTCCAAATAAAACACTGGGTCCTAACTGTGACTTCTTCATTCTAGCCTGAAGATGAAACCATAGTTGTTGGCATGACCAATGGGGTGCTAAATGTTAAACACAGAAAACCTGAAGAAAAGAATGAAAAGTCTCAAAAGAAGAGACAACCAGCATATAGAACCTATGTGAAAGGAAAAACTTACATGCCAAAAGAGGTATGAGGTTGTGAGAAAATACACGCTGAAGTATTTCTGAAAAATTTTGGTTTTGAAATGGCTAAATTGGAGAAAGGGAAAAGAGGGAATAATGTAGCTTATTCATGGTAACATATCTAATCCATTATGTGTGTTTATTTATCTTATTCTGAACTCTGTGTTGAATTCTAGGAAGATTTCTGTGTCAGTAAACCAGTAAAACGTGTTTTGAGGAAATATGACAAGCTGCTGAGGAGCTTTCAGTCTTCCAAGGCTCTTGATGCAGTACTGGAGGTAAGGCTTTTCTCATCAGAGTTTTTGTCATCAGAGTTCTGTGCTGTCACCTGATGTCCTTCCCTGTATGTCCTACTAATTTTGTTTTAGTCTATAACTAGAAAGGAATCTAAGTTGGGTTCCATTTTGGTTCTGCTGATATCAGCCCTGTGTTGTGTGTAAAGATGTTGCTTTGGTGCTAAACTCTTCTTCTCTGTGTCCAGCCACCCATCATGCTTCATACTCCTGAAGTCACGGTTGCAGTCATGCAGGAACTCCATCGCAGAGGAACACTGAAGAGTGCACTTGCAGGCCGAGATGAGAAGCAAGTTAATCTCCTGCTCACCTTTGTGGCAAGGTATTAAAATTACTTCGTTCTGGCTGTTTTGACACTTCTATTTCCTAATAACTTGCCACAGAGTTTCAGCAGATCATGGTTAGAACAGTGGTACTCCTGAAATCTCACATGCCTTTTCCATTCTGCTACCAAGGTTTGGGATAGGTTTGAAACAGTTTACCTGCTAGCACAGAACAGCTTTGCTCATAGTATGAGATATTCTACTTCTTTGCCAGATATTCTACCCTTTGTGTGTTATTTTCTGTGTCCTTGATGAAACTTGTGTTTTCATGTACTCAAAGCTTCATGTCCTCCAATCCTCACTGCCTTCCTGAAAGCAGGAGGGTAAATACCACATACATGGGATTTTTTGACTTGCATCTCTGACTGCTGTTCTGTGATGTCTCTTCATCAAGGAAAATGTGTCTTTATGCCTGTGTGATAAAGCTGCTAATTGGTGGTAGGAGTGTCGTTGACAAAACCAGTAAAATTGGAATGTCTTCTAATTTTGCAGGCGTGTGATTGAGCCTAGATTTACTCCTGTGCTGGTGACTGTTGCAGATATGATCACTGGTAAGGACAACACAAAAAAGATTCTCAAAAGCCATATAGCTAGCTTGGAAATAAGATTGAAAGTGGTATATTTTTAAGAAACAAAACCTTTATGGGGTTTTTTTGTAAGTATGGACTCAGTGTCAGGAGAATGATCTGAAAAGAGATACTGCCAGATAACTTTGTCTGTAGTGAGTATCTGATTTGCACAGGCTGGAGGAAGCTGCTTGTGGTCTCTAAATATCTTTGATACTTCATTTTTCTGTGCTTGCATGTCAAGTAACTTCTTATTCAGTGAGGTAAAAGTAGTATTTGAGGTCATAAAAACTTGTTTGTTAGTTTGACATACTGTTGCTGTGAGTACTTACAACCACTATTTTCAGAACAGACAATGATAAAGTTGTGTTATTTTTTCAAAATGTTGGACTTGTGCCAGAATTCTTAAATGGGTCTCTAACTAGCTAATATAATTTTTGCCTTTTTATACATCCATGGATTGTTAAGTGGTGTTTTTCCTTACAGATATTTATCAGCCTGTGATTGGGCAGTCAGCAATTGTTGATAAACAATTCTTGAAACTTCAGGAAGCTATTGGAAAAGAAATTGATTATCAAGAGGAACTACTGGAAGTTTTGGGAATGATGGATACACTGTTTGCTACTTTTACTAAGAAAACAGATACAGGTGTAGAAGAGAACAAAACTAGTGGTCTTACAGAGATCATTGAAACAAATACGAAGTACTGACACCCCTCACAACAAATTGTCATGATTGTGGATGTGAAAGACATGACCTGTTCTTCTGGTAGCTTCTTATAATAGTGACTTTCAAAATAAGCCTCTCTGTTGAAATTCTGTCTTTCAAACTGTGTTGCTGAATAGGCTTAATTAATGAAGACAGAGAAAGAGAAGGACATTTTCAAGATTGTCCATGTAATATTTTTCAAACAATTTAATTGTAAAGTTTTACTCCAGATTTATGTAACTTCTAAAGGGTTTGCATGGCCTAGTTTTTGGTAGCTGTGGGTGGGGCTTCAGGGGTGGCATCTGTGAGAAACTGCCAGAATGTTCCTTCATGTCTGGCAGAGCCAATCCCTGATGGCTCCAAAGACTGATGTTCTGCTGTCCAAGGGTGGGCCAATTAGAAATGGTGATAACAGATTTAAGAAGAAAGAAAAAAAGTTACTACGCAGTTGTAATTGCAGTCAGAGAAGAGCAGAGCAAGACCATGTGAGAACCTCTATGCAGACACCAAGGTCAGTGAAAGAAGGGCAGGAGGTGCTCCAGGAACCAGACCCAGGGTTGCCCTGCAGCCCATGGTGTCACCCATGGTGAGGCAGCCGTGCCCCTGCAGCCCGTGGAGGTCAGTAGGGGAGCAGAGATCCACCTGCAGCCCGTGGAGGAGCCCCATGCCGGAGCGGGTGGATGCCTGAGGGGAGGCTGTGTCTCTGTGGGAGACCCATGGAGAGAGGTGTTCAGGCTGGAGCAGCCTGTCCTTGAAGGACTGCATCCCATGGAAGAGGGATCCACGCTGCAGCAGTTTGGGGAGGACTGTTGCCTGTGGGATGGACTGGCTTTGGAGAAGTTCATGGAAAACTGTCTCCATGGGAAGGACTCCAGGTGCAGCAGGGGAACAACTTCTCTTCCTGAACAGTGGGAGAAGCCATGGGTGATGAACTGACCATAACCCTTAATCCCTGTCTCCCTGCACCACTGGTGGAAGGAAGTAGAGTTTGGAAGAAGGGAGGGGTAGGGGGAAGGTGTTTTTAAGGGTTTATTTTTCTCCTGGTTATCCTGCTCTGATTTTATTTAGTAATAAATTTAAGTAATATCTCTAGAGTCTTGTTTTGCCCATGATGGCATTTGATGAATGATCTCTTCCAGTCCTCATCCCTGAACCCTCTGTTATATTTTCTCTCTCCTGTCCAGCTGCAGAGAGGAGTGAGAGTGGTGGGTGCCTGGTGTCCAGCCAGCATCAGCCCACTACAGTTGTCAACACTCAACAATTTTCTGTCAACAGTCAACAATTTTCAGTTTTTATTTACCAGAAAATAATTGTGGCTTGTCTAATTTTAATGTGTCACTGTCCTTATTTAAGATTAATATCCAATCTCACATCTTGAATGTAAAAATAAAACACCCTAACATTTGAATAACACTTGAATAACACCTGCTTCATCTCTATTTAAGATTTCCATGAATTCATAGGACACAGCAGAATGACTCAAGAAGTGCATGCTTATGTATATTGACAAATTTATTAGTTTATTTTTTAATTATGCATATGCATTTATGAATTATAATTTTCTAAATAGATAATACTTCTAAAGGGAAATTAATTAAAATTAATAAGGAAAGTGCACACTAGTGAGAAAATATTCAAGTTAAATAGCAAAACTCAATTTTAGTGTAATTCTATCACTTTTAATGCACCCTAGATGCAATTTGAGTCTACGTTCTGTCAGAGGTTGGGGGGTTGTCTTGGAATTTTTTCCCATCACTGTTACTAAGTAAGAAATAGGCGGACATTTAGGGCTATCAGCTCTTTTGTGAGAGACAAAAGAGTGTGCTCGGGCGGAGCCAGGGGAGAGAAGAGCCGAACCTGCCGGGAAGTGGGGGACTCACTCTCTCCTCGGAAGGGAAAAGAAGAGGCTGCTCTCTCTCGCTTTTGGCTGTGACTGGAGAAAGATTCAACTGTGCCCAGCTTTCGTTCTCCAGGTGGGGGTGAGCTTTTAATTTAACCTTTTTTGCTACCAGGAGGGAGCACGTTTTCCCTGGGCTGCGTTTTCTCGCAGCAGTTACTGAAAGAGTTCGGCTGCCCTTTGCTGCCTGCTC
>VZRZ01005789.1:0-34976 GCA_013398175.1 Climacteris rufus
CCCAGGCCCAAGCTTCGGGGGGGAGGGTGGGGGGGGAGGAGAGCGAGCTATGGGGAAATTACAAAGTTTCAATTGGTGAATTTATGCTGATATGTAAATGGACCAAACCTATAAAGGTGTGGAGAACTCATGACTCGCCGTCCATTTTGGGTGATGCCCCTGGGGACCTTTATCTGCCTTAAATGTACCTTTGAAGGCCTTTCGAATAAATACCCAACTTTATTCCCTTACTCCTGTCTAGTCTTCGTTTTTAGGCACCCTTTTTAGGTAACAAGGGAGGCTCTGGGGACGGAGAACCCACCATCTGTGCAGAGCGCCTACACCGGCACAGGAAGGAGTTCAATTGAAAAGATCTGAATGCCTCAAAAAAGTGTTGGTAAAGTAGCTATGGATAAAACCAAAAGGAGAGGTCAGGACTGAGATGTCATGTCATGAATTTATTTAATCAAGAAAGAGAATTCTTCAAAGACAAAACAGTTTCGACTGAAAGACTTGTTTGCTGCAACGCCCTTCTGATCAACACTGCACATCTTCATCCGGCAGGTTTGCCAGCTCGGTTCAGCCCTACGACTCTAACCACAGAATGATCTTCTTCCCCCAGCTTTGCATGCTGAGCAGGATGCCATATGGTAGGAAATATCCCTGTGGACAGTTGGGGTCAGCTGTCCCAGCTGTGTCCCCCCCAACTCCTTGTGCACTCCCAGCCTCCTCACTGGCGGGATGGATGAGGATCTGAAAAGGCCTTGACTCTGTGCAAGTATTGTTCAGCAGTAAGAAAAAAAATCCCTGAATTACAAACCCTGTTTTCATCACAGATCCAAACCATAGTCCCACAGCGGCTACTATGAAGAAAATGAAATACACCCCAACCAAAACCAGCACACCAGGTTTCCTAAACCCCATATAATCCAAATGCACACAAAACAGAGTTTTGTCTTGTCACAGTCAAGATCATTTCCTTGACATCACTTAAAAGATATTTTTAAGACTTGTAGGTGATCAGAATCCTTATTTAAAAGCATTAACTGCTGTTTCCAGACCTACAGTTGGGTGTCTGGGAAACTTTTATGAGAAAGTACAATATTATAACAAATTCAATGGGGCCAGAATGAGCAGACCTTGGTTGGTAATTAGAGAACTCCAGTTCCAGCACTTTGTTTATTTGCTTTCCCCTTCTGTTCTGCTCCCACTCTTATTTAGTTTATGCTGTAAGATTTGCAGGTAGAATTTCTTCCCTGCTATGCATTTGCATAATTAGGCCAGTCAATAAGCACTTCTTTCATATGAATGACAATAATAAATAGCTTTTCAATCCTTAAGCATATAGTAAACAGTGAAAAGTCTATAGCCACAAGTTCAAGCCCTTTAAAGAACTGTAATGCTAGTTTATATTAAACTCAAGATAAATTATCATTTTCTACCTGATCATTTGTTTTCACAGTTTAGAGAGCAGATACACCTCTTTCTAGAAGAATGTGGGTACATCAGCACTATAAAATACACTAAAATACACTATAAAGTGCTAAGTCCTGTGGGACTATATTAATGAAAAAAAATATTTCCAACGTTCACCTGTTTGAGAGCTTCCAAGAAGCTTAGTATTTGGTTATGTGTAAACATACACATGTTTCTGCTAAGAACAATCCTTGAAACAGCCTGCACTCCATAGCAGATTGGTGTGGATATGTAGATAACACAGAAAAAATTCAGTGGCAAAGAAGATTTTGCAATGTCTATTTGTGCTGGCTAAAGTAGTGAGTATCCCAATAGCAGAGCAAATCCAGGAACCAAAATTTGGTGGAAAGCTGAATCTTTTTTCCTTATTACTCTGAACTTGGCTGAGTAAGATTTAAAAGCACAAAGTAATCAAAACACTCATATCAGATTTTTTTGGAGGCATTTTCATAAAAAACTATCAGACATTTCATTGCAAGTTCTTGATGTGTAAAAATCAAGAGGTCACAAGTACCAGAAAAAGGAGAAAAACCAATTCAACTTACCTAAAGTAAATACATCTACTTCAGATTAACAGGATGAGGGACTTCTGTACTTGCAAGGTGTGCTTTGGTAGGTGGTAGTGTTGTGGGGATTACCCAAGTGTGTAGGAGTTAGTATCGAGCCTGTTAACTCTTGGTAGCCTGGGATGGGAGACCAACCAAAATACATCTTGCAACAATGCTAGCAGGCAACATTTTCAGTCTTGATTAATGTAAGTATTAATCTCCTGTTGAACTTCTTCAGAGTAAGTTTCTGGAACTGCTGAATTTTGCAGCAGAAAACAGTGTAGGAGTTGGATTTGGCTCTTTCCATAGCTAGAACTGTTTATTCAATATGGACCAACTTTCCTCTGCATTCAGGATTATTTCAGGTCCAGAAGTCAACAGAATTCAGTTGAGGTGTTGTGCTTTTTCAGCCATAATTCTAAAATATAAAGAAAACACTTTTCTTCTGGAGCAAAGTATTCTGTAACTGACTAGTTAAAGGTCAGCTGAAATAAATGAACACTGTCTAAACTAGATGATCATTAGTTAATATAATAATACTTGGTCTATATTGACTAGTTAATATAATAATACTTGGTCTATGTTGTTATGAAATAAATATTCAGCTTGAGAGAGGGACAGAGGGAATAGCACAGGCAGCACTACGTTTTCATGGGTTATCCTGCAAACAAGAGTGTTGAAAAGAGTTGACAGTAGTATTTTCTAAAATTACAGAGAAAGAAGATATACCCTTTACTGGAAGAAAATAACTTACCAGCCTTATACGATCAGCTGGTTTTTTATGGGGAGAGTAAAATTTTAAAAAGAGAAGTTTGGAAATCTCTCAGTGGAGAACTCCTATCCTCTATCATAGAGATGCATTGGAGAAGGCTGGAGAGACAGCAGAGGATTTTGAAGCCTTCAAGTACAAGATACCATTTAGTCAGTACTTAAGAGGGGAGCATGATCCTGCAGCCCCATTTACCACAAATTCTTGCTGACTGTATTTGGCAGCATAAGGCCTTTGGGGTCAGGGTGCTCACTTTACAGTTTTGCCCTTGGAGTCTCAGAAGTAAGGAAGCATTTCAAACCTTGAGCTTTAGAAAGAATTTAAGAAATGCACAAGAGAGCCAACTTTTAAATGAACTGGAAAGATTTTATGAGGACAGAAGATCAACAAGTGACCAGGACTCCAACTGTGAAAGAAAATGTGAGAAACAGGCACCTCTTCTAGTGTGAAATTGGTCTAATTCTTGGGGCCTTTCGAGTGGCAGTATCAAACAACTGGCCAATATCGTGTTCACTTTCTGCCATCCACATGGCATCAACTCCATTACCACACTCTGGGAAGCAGTCAAATTTTCCACAGGTTTGTTTAACCCCTCATTTCAAAGTGGAGATGGAGATTTTTTTCCCCTCACTGAGAGCTGAATGTGTCTTTCTTAATGCACCTGGAAGCCAGTCTTAGCATGCACCTCAGTGCTACGCACAAGTAACTGCAGAAAAAACCTCATCCAGCCAGCAGCCACATGAAGTGGGGTTGCAGAGGCAACTGATCTTAAATGGGGGTTAAAAGAGAGGTGAGGACAGACTTTTTCATAGTGCTGGTAAAGATACAGCAACGGGTAATTATTTTAAAATACAGGAGTGTAGATTCAAATTAGCTTTAATTAATACATTTTTTATGATGAGGGTGGTTAAACGGTGGCACAGGTTGCCCATAGAGATGATGGATCCCATCCCTGGAAACATTCAAGGCCAGGTTGAATGAGGCTTTGAGAACCTGGTCTAGTGGAAAGTGTTGCTGCTTATTGCAGGGGGGTTGGACTACACAGCCTTTAAAGAGCCCTTCCAACCCAAACCAGTCTGTGATTTTATGGCAGGTAACTACAGCTGTGTCCTGAAAGAGGCACCTACTTCAACAAAGCTCCAAGCAAGCTGCTAAGGTGGGGCTTGCAAAAGGAGTGCAGCCTGGCACACCACTTTAGATATTTAGACATCACATGTATTTGATAATACATTAGAATAATGTATTAGAATAATATATTAGAATATTTGGTAATACATTTTTATAGTTTGGGGGATTTCTTAGTATAATTAATGAAACAAACTGGAACTTTGTCAAACCCAGACATGAGCCACACTTCACAGATCTGTTCTGCTTTTCACCCTGCCCTGCTTTGCACCCTCATCTGGAGGAATAGGTGTCACTGGGTCTGGTTGTCAGATCTGCTAGAGCTCCCAGCCTGTGCTTGTGTTCTTAAGAATTCAAACAACTCTGCTACTGCAAGATACCTTGACAGCAAAAAATGTAGTCTGTAGAATAACTCGTCCTTGTCCCTGAGAAGAAACTCCCTCTAGTCCAGCTGCTTTTACTGTTCCATTGACAGCATGCAAGAGGAGCACTTTGAGGTGTGTGTGGTTGTGGGAGTGATTGTGTCTCTCTCTGGTGGGCAAGGCAGGTAACACTGCTCCTCAGTAAACAGACACACAGAGCTCTGTGGCTTGTTAAACCAGTGCTCTGATGCCCTTACCAACTCCAATTCCTATCAGATCCCAGTTCACAAAGCAATATTGATCATCTTTCTAAAGGGAGGAATCTCCACAATGATATTGTTGAAGAAAGGAGGAACATTTTGTCGAGAAGCAGTATTTCAATAAAATAACCCTCCAAGGAGCATTCACTTTCAAATCAGTAACACACAAGTGTAGCTAACTCACAAAACAGCAGCCAGTTATATATGCAGATTTCAATGAGGCTTTTAGGAGAAACAATGGGGCTGGTTTTAAGGGTGGTTGGCCTGTTGAAGTGCATTTCTCTGAATAGATACAATGCTGTAGTGCTGAATGGATTCAATGGTGCTGTCTCAAATATGGCCAGGAGTGTCTAGAAGTGGGTGGAGGCAGAAAGAGCTAGTGGGACTCTTCTTATGGTTGACTCAGGCTGCCTCCTCCAATCCTTTCTTTGCCCTGGCAGGGGCCATGGTTTCCTTCCCCTTTCCCTCTGTGACAAGTGTCCTTCTCTGCATGAACATTCTCCATCTGGAAATAATAGAATGAAATTTTAAAAAATGTGGGCTTAAAAAATTCAAGCTTAACTTTGTCTGAACAAGATGTCTGGGTTACAGAAGACTCTCCTAAGGGAAGTGAGTAATGGTACATTGGCTGTCTGAAACTGGGAAGGAAAAATACATCCAGGGATAGAATATAATGTAGGAATCAATCCTGCCTTGGCCTCTGTAAGGAAAACAAGTGACCTTAATGATCTATTCTCTCTCTAGAGCACTCACACAGAAAGCCGTGCTAGCTCCAATTCAGCTGTGTGCCCAGCACGTAACACAATGGACCTCACTCCTTGGGAAGCTCTAAGTGCCACTGTAACACAAATAAACAAGTTCTGCACAAGATGGTGAGGGCACCAGCAGCCTACAAAAAGCAGCTCTTGGGGCCACACGAAGACTTGCAGTGGGGGGTTGTGCAGCAGGAGCATTTACGTAGAGGAAATTCACTTTGCTGGTTGAAGGATGCACTTCAATACAAAATGCATGCCTCCTTTTTGCCATTATAAATTTCACATGCACACTCCTGTATATGCAAAACAGAACCACAATGACTGCAAGCTTATGGGTGACACCACTGAACAACACCATAAAATGCAAGACATGAGACAGAAATACATAAACAGCTGCAGGCCATGATCTGCTCTCAGCTGTTTATGTGCTGCTCTATTAATACTAATAGGAGTTAAGTGTGCAGAATAAAGTGACAGCTATTGCCCCTCAGCTCTGCCAACTGTTCTTAAGTAATGCTGTGGTCCAGCCAGCACTTCTTGGTGCTACACAGAGCTGCCCCAAACACTGTTCAAAAACTACCACTGGACTCCAGGGAACAGCACATTCCATCTGCTCTGACCTCATGCAGGATGTTTCTAAGATTCCTATCTTCAGTCTCACTATGACCTGCTGCAACATGAAAGCAACAACAACAATAGTAGTTGTATCTTATACAATGCAATAATAGTACAATCTGTACTAATAGTACAATGTTGTACAATAATAGTACAATCTTGGTGTGCTCGTGCTTTTTTCAGGACAGCAATTCTTTGGCACAACTTTGGAGCTGAAAATGGTGCTAAAATTTGGATTTGGGCGTCCTGAAAAATGTCCTTGAAATTTTTCATCTGAGAAAGACACAGAAAATATATAGCATGGGACTACCATGGCAGTATTATGTCCCAGCCATCTCGTGGTTTTGGGGTTCTCTAGGGAGAATGGTAATGTTTTTTTCCTTTTTGGTGACATTATCCATTACCTCTCTGGGTTCTGAGAAGGGAATTACAAACCCTGGAGGAACAGCCTTGGGATAGTCTGCTCTCCAGGCAGTAGAAGAAATGACAATGATCCATTGAACTGGATAGTTCTCAGGATGTGTCACTCTCTCCTTACCAAACTTTTTAATAACCAGGCAGCTAAAATACTCCCAGTGGCACAGAGATGATGTTCAGATAACCTCTACTTCCAGCTACTTCTCTGCTCCTAGCCCACATTTTCCAAACAATTTTCCAATGTGTGTTGACATGAATTTTTAAAGGCAGCTCACCTAAACTTCACTCCAGCCTCCACTGCTGGCAGGAGAAAGTTTCTATCAACTTCAGATGCATAGAATCAGACCAACAGCAAGAAGTCACCATGTGAACTACTTGAAGCTTTTGTACTTCCAAAGGTTGAAACACATAAATATGTGTTCACATAAGCATAAAAAAGTGTCCTTTGCTCTGCCTGATCCACCTTAGAACAGATCACATTTGGATAATTTGCACACTTGGGTGTCCTTTCTCTGCTGCAATTAGCAATGCAAGCACACAGCTCACGTGTGGGATGGAGCTTGCCCTGCTGCTCCCTTGCTGGTGATGTGCCATGCTAGCTCAGCCCCAGCTCAGCCCCACACCATCACAGTCCTTGCAACCTTACAGAGCCCAGATCTTAATGCAAAAGCAAACAGGCACTCCTGTGGGCTTGGGGGACAGTGCAGGCACCACTCCTTAGGGGGATTTCAGGGACCTCAAAGGAGAGAGATGCTGAGACAAGGCAGTTGCTGCACAATGAAAACTAAACTCAGAGCTGCAAGGTAGATTTGTTTCTAATCCACAATTTAAAGGGAGTGGTTTCTCCCTCTTGCCCCTCCTGTGCTGCCCACTATGCAGGCTGTGTACTTAGGCTTGGCTTTAGGAGCAGAACTTGAAGCTTACTGTGCCTTTTGAAAGAAAATATCTGAGAGTCTGTTATATCTCTTTATTAATAGGTTTTGACTAATCCTCTATTCATTGATGTCCATTATAAGATTATACAGCTAAAATTAAGTTAGTACATAGAATATGTCTACAATGAATTCAATAATTGTGTGTTTCTAAAGAAAAAAATTGTTCAATAATTATGGCTGAGATCAGCAACTGGCATCCCAGTCTTTGTTGACTGAGAAATATTGTTAAAGTGTGGCAGCTTTTCTTTGCCTGTACAAGTTAAACCCCCAAATTGAGGTGTTTCTGCTCTCTTGGAAGAAATATTAACAAATGTTAGTAGCTTGCACAGGGTGCAAACACGCATTTTGAGGAGGAATCAAAAGCTCCAAGCTGACACCAGTGACAAATATGGTGGCAGGAGCTATTCTCAGAGAAGAGATGTATTATCAATTCCATTCCAGGTTTATTTCTCTCAGCAGGATTTGATAGATGGACACTGAGGCTCTGGACATGCTTTGAAAGGATTACACCATTTGTAGACCAAATTGTGAATGCCAAGATAAATTTTTTTTTTTTTTTTTTTGAGGAGTAGGAGGAGGAGAAGAGCTTGGTTAGCTGCTTTTTTATGAGGAAGTACATTTATGTCATGCTGACTTAGTTACCTTAGTTTATTTTGTATCCAGGGCCTATTATCAGGCTTGATTGATACAGAAGTCTTCCATGCTTAAGGCATGAGATGAAAATAGCATGCCTAGTGTATTTTTCCTGCCTGATCATTACGTAGGTAGATAAAATCTGGCTACAAGTGCTCATACAAGGAACTTTCAGAAGAGGCATAAGTTCAGCATAACAATA
Source organism: Climacteris rufus (assembly GCA_013398175.1). NCBI lineage: Eukaryota > Metazoa > Chordata > Aves > Passeriformes > Climacteridae > Climacteris > Climacteris rufus. The sequence goes on from VZRZ01005789.1 coordinate 8,077, forward strand.
GGCAGCTAAGCACAAAGGCAAGTTAATTTTCCCAAGAAAAATCAATGCATTATAGTTCTGTTTGTTGCACACTGTGCTGAGCAGGTAAATTTTAAGAGCTTTACAGGATACTTGCTTATAACTAAAATAGCTTTTTGGTTTTAAAATCTCTCCCCTGTTTTCACAAGTTTTCTAAAATTACATCCCCTTCTCTGGTCTTGGCTGGCTGGTCCTACCCTGCCAACTTTTGCTGCTTTTAAAGCAATTCTCTCTGGGGCTGGCTTACTGGGGTCATATCTGCAGCCCTTATTCAAGCAAAACTCTTATTGGCTCAGCCACACTTCACTGAAATCACATCTGCAGAACCTGGCCTGCCCTCCCAGCCAGAGTGAGATGTTTCATTAAAAGGGGAATCACTGAAGGAGCTGCTCCAAAGAAGCCATCAATGAGAACTTCCATCCTGCCATCTCTATAGTGAGTGAAACTGCCCTTGTCAAAGTCAGGGACATAACTGACTTTGACTTACAGAACCAGAAATTTCGCGTTTTAAATAGATTTGATATGATCTCTGCAGATGCTTAGAAGAACTGCAAGACCATCACAAATGATTTCCCTCTCTGAGTATGATGTATTGAGCTGACTCATGCCACTCGCATGAGCTGTGTTTGTTTATAAATCCAATCTTTCCATTTTATGTCCCTGGCATATATATCAGACCTGAATAGGTCTGGATTTTATTTTCTGTTCCTCCTTTTACCCTTGCATTTAGTAATAGAAACTGATAACTCCCAGAGCAAAGGATGACTTTGAGACAGTGCTTCCAGACTTTAAGCTGGAGGCTCTGAAGAAACATCACCTACATTTTACTCAGTTACGTTCTGCCACATAATATTTTGCTTTAATTTTAGATTTTTTGTAGGCAATGGATGGGATGCAAAGCACCACAAGCTGGCTAAAGAGCCTCTAACAGAGAGAAAGTCCCCTTGGAACAGCAGATAAAGGCATTTTCTCCCAAAGCTATACAGCCTCTGAGCAGTCAGCAAGCCTCCTATAAATTAGGGAAGAGCAAGCAAGGAAGAGAGCAGTGGATCAGAGCAGGTAGCTCACTGGTAGGGCAGGTCTGGGCTCCTGCTCTGCATGCCCTGGATGATATTTCCCTTTCACTCAGTTCCTCAGTGAGGGTGCTACCTGCCTCATCCAAAGATGAATCCTTTACTGTGGATGAATTTTAAACTTCCTGAAATAACAAAAATAAGCAAAACAAAACCAACCCTAAATTACATGAGATTTAAATAAGCACTAACCACTCAGTACTTTGAGGCCTATATTTTAGGAATATAGGAAATGGGACTTTGTGTCCAGTAACAAGACAGCTGCCTGGACTCTGCATTTAAGCCCCTGTCAGTGCTGGTCCTGGCAGTGCCTGGAGACAGCCTGCCAAGGTAAGCCTACACAATTACTGCAGCTTAACTTTTATAGCCATAAAGTGTCAGAGAGTGATTTGTGGTTCCAGAATTTTCTCTAAATATTCTTTATTCTTGTCCTACCACTCCAAAATCTGGAGCAATTCAAAGCATTGCAGGTAGCTGGTACTCCCAGTTTTCTTCCTTGTGATTGCACTGACTCAATGAGATGTTGTTGCACTGTGTTTAACAGTAATGGTGAACACTAAATCCCTTGCATGTGCACTATCTGGAGTGACACACATGCAAAAGCCCTTCTGAACAGCAGATCAACTTGGAAAAAAAAAAGGCAAATTCTTTCTTTCATATATTCCTGAAAAGAAAGAGAAATAATGTCCTTTTATTTTATATTACTGGCTATAAACTGGCCCAACCTTCATAATCACACACAGAGACAGAGCAAAGGGAGATGAACACAAGTGATGTATGTCTCTGTTTGTAGAAAACTAACCAGGGGGAGTACCAGAAAAACAACTAGGAAAAAATCCATTATGAAAATATTTTACATTCTGTCAGCTTCTGCCTTTGTCAGGGAAGAAGTAAAAAGGCAGGAGAGCATGATATTAAGATGCCACTACCTAATAATTTCTTGATAATTGCCCTTCAAGAGCAAATGACAATGAAATGAGTAAGGTAGAGCTTTCACCCACTCTATCCTGATTTAGGCAGTATGCTTTGGTACACACTTCCTTTGAGTAAACAGTACCTATAGTTATACAGGATCTATTCTCCCATTGATGTGCCAGGGATTTATGTAGGTGAGTCCCATTAATGTTAATGGAAGTTATGTGTGTAATTCCCCCTTTTTCAGCAATGAGAGAATAGACCTTTATGTTTCTAAAGTAATTACAGCCTTAGCTCTGGCTGGGCTGTTCTGCCCACCCTCCCCCCTTTGATAACTTCCTTGCTTCCCTCCCCAGCATTGACTCTGGGAGAAAAAAAAGGGATAAATTCCTCCATTCAGAAAGGAAAATTGGAGAAATAGCTGAAAGGTGAAACAAATGTAACTAGATCCACTCATTGTGTGAAGGAAATGCAAATACAGGAAGCCAATCCACATCCGCTACCTTTGCTGTGCTTTTGGGGACAGATGTAGATTGATTTTCCTTAAATTGTGTATTCATTGGGTATTCACTGTTTTCTGGGCATGTAGGTTATTTAAAAAGGACAAGGGTGGATTTTTGGTGCTTCATTGTTAAGCAGTTTTAGAAAAAGTACACGTTCTGCCAGACTTTTGCAGAAAAAAGTAAAGTGAATAGAGATTTTGGAGAAGGAATTGTTTCACAAAAATCACTATTATCTTCTACATCTAAGCTGGGGGATGGTGTATCCCTTGCAAAAAGTTAAACACTGGAGTTTTATAAGACCTCCTTTAGAAGGTTTCTTAGCCCTGGGTTCAATGCCAGCAGTGCTGTACACAGGGTCAAGTCCCCCCTCAGATTTTAAACATTATGTTTATGTTCTGGTTGTGCTTATGTGACAGATTATCTCTGACAGTCATGTGCCAGCTTGTGTATTAAACCTCCCTATTTCTAAAACACAGATACCAGTGCTTTCCATTTGGAGTAGGATGATAGAAGTTTACCTCATTGATATAACCAGGGTGTGCAGAGAACACCTGAAATATTTATTTGCTTGATCTTGCTAGGCATTTCTAACAATAAAATCACGGGAGCAATATTCTGCATCTTTCTGAAGAGGTCAGATTAGTTCTGCAGTCCTGCTGACTCTGTTTTGAACCCTGCCATTGCTCTCCAAAGCTGTCCCAAGGCCCCTGGTGAGGGATGGGGAGCAGTGGGGGTCCCTGCATACCTGGCTCAGGCTGGAGGGGACCCTCGAAGCTCTGTGCTTGCTGATCCTCTGGCTGCTGGTCCTGGTGTGTCTTTCTTCCCCCACCACAGCAGCTGGCACCACACACAGCACGGCCCCTCCTTCCCAGCTGCCTGGTTTTGCTGGTAGCTGACATTTACAGAAAGAGGAACAAGAATATTTTTTGCACCCTGGAATTGTGTGGCCCTGCCTGCGCCTCCAGCCAGCCTTGCTGCCAGAGAGACATTTAGAGTGAGTAGCACCCTTTGGGAGCTGATGTACAGAGGTGTGAGTGTGCCTGTGATTTTCACCACTGTCTCTGAAAAGCTTCAGATGTAAATTCAAAGGCAAAAGCTGCAACTTTAGAATTTCCTGGAAGCTATGCAGCACATAGCTCAAAGTTTTGTGAGTCCAATAACAGGGGCAAGGAATCCCACTGCATGCTCTGACTCCTTTTGGTTTTTTTCCTTTCATTTAAATTCTTCACTTCATCTTTTTTTTCCCAGTTGCTACAGAATTCAAGGGGGACAGACCCCTGATCCAGCAGAATCAGGCCCTCATTTAGGAATCCTTCTATTTTACTAATCTCCTGCAAAAAGGAGTTGTATACTCTCGTGGTTCTCTGCCACCTGGCAGGGATAACAGAAAATATCCAACAGTTTCCTACAGGCTCACCCAGAGTTTAATACCCCTCCTGCCACATCAGGAGAAGAAAGGAGGAGTGGGTGGAAACTTTTTTAAAGTATCAAATCAGTCAAAATGCTGATTTATTTTCTTAAAAGCTTGGTGGAGATTAACCCCTGTGACATTTACAACACACATACATTAACTGGATTGAAATACCACTAGAGCCGTAAATGTGAGGGGGAGTGGAGGGAAATGATTGGAATGGGGAGGAAAAAAAAGTTTGACATATTCACTATACACTCACCTCCCCAAAGAGCCTGGAGTGGTTTTCAGAGGCTGCTTCTCTCCCTGTTATTTTTTTTTTTTTAAGTACAGCAATACTGAGTGGAAAGCACAGATTCACACACACCAGCAGCAGCTCATAAGCATGGCTTCATCTGAAAGCTCTTTCTCTGCGCAGTCCAGTGAAAAACAAGAACCATTTGGTACTCTGGAGCAGTTACTTGTCACTCCTCTTGAAAATAAATATTATTTTTTTAATGTTCTAATGATCTGCTGTGGTTGTCAGGGACAGCCCTTGCTTTGAGGTAAGGTTTATCTTCTGCTCTGACTGTGCAGTGCTTGCAGAGCTGGGGGAGACACAGTGGGGTTTGCAGCAGGATTTCTTGGGTTAGTTTGTTCAGTCTCTTCTGCTGCCTAGGCTCAGGCAACTATAGGGCTGTTCTATAATGAGGACTTATGTGGATGACCCTGGAAAAAGCCCTGCTCACCTTACTCATGTGAATAATCAGTTCAGTTCAGGAGACAGAGCATGATTCACCTGCAGATGACTCAGAGGCTGAGCTCGAGGTCTACAGAGTAGAATCTGGGTTTTTTTTTGCTTTATTAAAACTCCTCAAATGTGCCACATTTTCCACCAGCAGATGCTCTGTGCTTGCTGAGCAGCTCCTTCAGCACATGAAAACGCTCACCAAAACCCTGGTTCCTTGAGTACCTTTGAGTTCTTTCCTGCCTTTGTTCTCATTGCCAAGAAGTTATTTGAAACAGAAATAAACCCATGAAATATCCAAAATTATTAAAATACATCTCTATGCTTTAAAAAGACAAATATATTGTGGGAAAAGGAATATTATCAGCCTTTTTACTCTGCATTGAACTTTCCCTTCATTTAACTTCTCTGCTTCCAAGGAAAATTTTTTTTCCAGCATGATCATCTGCTTTTTCACCCATTTTTCAGGGGGTTTTGTGGTCCCACCTTATTTCTGAGATACACCTTACCATAACATTTTTAAGCAGGTGACCCAGAAGATGACATGCCAAAGACAGTTATTTTATCATGATGAGAACAGTGAATCAGCCATTCAAACCGAAAATGCACCTTGAGATAACAGAACAAGATTAAAGTCTGGTAGCTCTATTTTCTTAATTTGACTTTAAAATATATTTATTTTTTATGTGAGTCTGGAAGATGCTGAAAACCTGATCTGCAAGCCTGACGTGCTTTAGGAGCTTGGTAGGAGAATGCAGCACTTTTTGCTGTTCTCTCCAAACGGATACTCCACATTTCTTAGGCGCTTTGTGCTCGGGGGGTTGGTTTGTTTGTTTTACAGTAATTGTGCAAGAATCGTGTCTTTGTCTTACCTTCCATCTCTAACCATGGGCCCCTGTTCTTTAAGCATAAAATCCAAGCTGATTAAGGAATCTAACATTTTATATGCCTTTTTTTCCCCTTGTACTGCAAACGCTCATGAAAAGGTACATCTGAGTAGTTGTTCTTTGGTGAAAGAATTGCTACTGTAGCTTCCTTTCTGTGTACATTGGTGTGCTATGGAAGCTTTTATTACTGCGTTTTTGAATTCAGCACCTTGAAACATTTCCATGGAAAGAGTCTCTTAAGTGTTTTGCCCTTGCCTAGAGCAGTTTCTAATGAAAAATAATCATTATGGGCAAATTCGGAGAAGGAAATATACCAAATATATCCTATTTCAAAACTTGAACTCAGCAAGATTATAATAATACACACAGACTGTATATCTCTCTACTTTATCAGGCTGTGGGAGGCAAACTCCTTTGACCTATGAAGTTGATCTGTGAACTGTGTCAAAAAATTCAAAACCTCACGGTTGAGGTTTGTGCATTCTATTAGCATAATTTACCACCCAAGCTGTAAATGTACACTTTGCACAATGGCATGCTGAACAGATAGCATTTTACAACTTCCTAAGGGGGAGTGTTTATATCTAACATTTCTTGTGTACATTTGATTATAAGTTTGCCATAACAGCTGCCTTTTTTACCCTTTTCCCGTCCTTCCCATCCTCCCCCCCAGCCCCCGTCCCCACCCAGGTTCCTCTGTAAGTACCAAATAAAAAATGTGTTCTCTACTCCAAGTCCTGGATGCTTATTCATGCCACAAAATGGGCCACCAGAATCTCTAGGGAAGCTACCTTTGGTCTGGATTTACCCACCTCCTCCCGAGGAGGGCAGAAGAAGGGATGTAAGACCCTTGGGTTGCATTTGGGTTTCTTCAGCTCTCCGGAGCAGAGTTTGTGCCCTGGAAATAACAAAATGGAAGAAGGATCCAAACCTGAAGCCGAAATATAAGCAGGTCTTGGCTTTAATTTTTTTTTGTGTGTGTGTGTGTGTGTGTAAAGGGTGTTTGTAGAGCTTACTTCATGATTACTAAAGCTTTGTATGACCAGTTCGGAATCAGCAAGATGATGTGTGCCATCCCCCCCTCTGCCGTAACCCTTCTGGCTACACCCTCCCTTTGCTTTTTTTTTTTTTTGCTTTTTTTTTTTTAATTCCTGAAATTAAAATGTGTTGGAATGCTCAGTGCTGCTTTTCACTCTCTTTTCAATGGGCCCTTTAGTTTTTCACACCAAGGTGTCCTTTGGGGTGCCAGGTCAGGCTACCAAAACAGCTTCTAGGAGGGGATTAGGACCAATTAACATCTTTGTACACAAAAGCCACTGGCAGCTGAACAGGCGGCCTGGTGGCCTGCTCGGGAGCTGCATTTTAAATAGGGGCCTTCTGTACTTGAGCTCAAGTGGGAAGAGGCGGAGAAAGTTTTTATTTATAATTGAAAATGCTGCTCCTGGATAAAGTCTAATGAAAGGCAGAGTGGTGTTCAAAAGTATCTAACAAATACCATTTGAATATTGGCCTTTATTGTATGATTTCCATCAAGGATAGCATAACAATATAGTCATTTCTCCTACATATTGAGATGAAGTGATTTTTCTTGTAGAGGAAAACAGCTTCATCTACACATTGCATCGGCCCTTCTGGTTTTCATTTCATGTTTTAAATTAAGCTTCACATTGAAGATGCCTGGTAGGACAGCTACTCAGCAGCAATATATTTCCATAAATCTGTTTATGAAGGGAATTCTGCCCTTCATCTACCTGATCCACCAAAGCTCAAGTCTATGGGAAAAAAAAAAAGGAGACAATTTAAGTATATGCATCAGGATTGAGGGGGAGAGAGTCCTAGAGGGAATCACAGTGTTTCATATGAGTAAATTTGCATTTATAACCCTTGGGTTTGTGCAAAGAGGGAAAAAATAAAGTGCTCCAAGTCTGAAGAGCTGAATTCAGCTGAGTCAGCCCCTTGGCAAAGGTAATGGCCTTAAGCAGCTCTGCCCTGGGTGCTTTGCACCTGACTTAATATCTTTACTTCTGCTCTGCTTTGTTTTCAGAGCATATCACTTCTAAATCATCACTCCTGCAATCTGATCAGGCATTAAAGCAAAGGGAAAGGGAAAGAAATATATGGTGTGAGAATTACTATTGTACAGAACCTAGCAATTTACAAGGGCTTGTAAGTGGGAGTTGTGTGAACTGGCAGCAATGCCATAACGCTTGTAATGAAACTGATTTCCGTATTTCGAGGATGAGCTGCTTTCAAACACAATATTTCTAATCACTGCACAAGAATTCTTCCTCCCCCTTTTGTAATAGTAATAACAGGACACTTTTTTGTATTTTTACCACTCAGATGGAATAGACATTTCTAGAAGTTTTCTAACTATGTGTTTGATAGGGAAAAGATTCATGACAGGACAGCACAAATGTAATAGGTTCACCAGGCAAGCTGATACTGACATCCTGATTGATATGATTTTAAATGAAGGAATTACAAGGTGGAAGGAGTCTGCACAAGTTTCTGAGAGGCTTGCAACCAACTGGCTGAAAGCAAATCAGAGGGAGATCAGAACTTTAGTCAGCCTGTGCTGGCTTGGTTGCACTGGTGCACATGAAGGATGCAGTCTGCTAGAACAAGACGAGAGTAGTCATTTGCTACTGTGTTTATTCATACATTTTTGGTAAGCAACAAAAATATGGATTTCTCTCTGGGTTGACGTGAATGGAAAAACCCTAATCACGATCATTTTCAACCTCCTGGTTTATACAAATAAAGAGAGATTCCACTGAGCACGACGTTCTGCAGCAAACATTAATACACTCGCTATGTGTGGCTTTGCTCCTTCCTACCCCCTCTTTAGTTTCAGATACTGTATTGTATTTCTTCCGACATGTTGATTCTACCTAATGTTAAATGGTAATTGGCAGTAGTATAGGTGGGGAGAGAAACATTGTTATATTTTGTTCATTTTTCACACTTCAGCAGTTATTCCTTTCTCTCCATGGCTGTACGCTTATTAGTGTATGAAATGCAGGTGTGTGGGAAATGGCAAGCACACATTGACAGGTTATTTTGTTGGCCACTGCCTAATTAGTAGCATAGTGGATGCACCCTGCTAAGCTTTAGTGTGGTGCAGTAGAGCTGGTCTGTTCTAATTTCCTCACAGCTTTGATATTCAGCAAGAGATTGACGGTTAGCACAAAGAGCCAAAGCGCGACGGAGGCCTGCAGAAACAATGGCCCTTCTTGCTTGTAGACACCACAGATGTGAGAGAAAGCTGACTAAAAACAATTGGCCGACACTGTCTAATTGTCTCCAATGTCAGCATCATTAATGTTTTCCCATGTAAAAAGTAAAAGGCCAAGGTTGTATCCTCCCTTTATTTTGAGTCACATGATTATGTAACTTACTGAGATTCAGATTAAGTGTTAATTGTATTTGTGCAATAAAGAAACTGAAGCTACCTTGAATTTAATGAATATGTACTTAATTAATTTTGACAGCCTTTATCTTTATTACCTATTGAATAATCACAATCAGAATTAATAACATTTATAGGCAATTAAAATTACAGCCTATTTAATGATAATATATGTTTACATCTTTCGCTGAGATACAAATTATGAATACTTATTAGCAAAGAAGTTGTTTCCCTGCCAGGAGGGTTTCTTGTCTGTGTTAACAGCAACAAACAACAATAATCAGTTCAATGTGTAATAGTGCCTTTCACATCAGACAATCTCCCAAAGCACTGAACAAGGGCACATGAGAAAAGGCTTCGTGGAATTTAAAGGTAATCACTAAATGGCAAAAATTGTAGTGTGCCTGGAACAAATGCTTCAAAATTACATGCAATAAGACAAGGCCAACAATATTTGAGCAGTTCCAAAGCTTTATTTTCTTGCAGAAAAAAATAATAAGAATAAAAAGGGTCCATTGAGGATGCAACCTCAAACTCCTTGCTGACCCAGTAATACCAGACCAAAGATTCAGTAGCTACAAACTACCAAATACCTCCACTGGTACCAGCATGGCTAAAAGCCTTTTGGCACTGAGATCTTTCACAGGAATTCCAATTCCCTGATACTACAGAAGGAGAACAGACACAGCTCTGATTCTGCTGGTGCCCACAAGAGTAGGCAGCTTGATGTGAAATAGAGTAAATCATGCAAATAAAGATGCTTTGGAACAGTGAATTCTCTCTGCCACCGTCCAAGAGCAGTAGGGGATTGTTGCAAATCTAAAAGAAAAAGGACAGGTTTTTCAAAGAAGAAAACAGGATCAGGCCTGGGGTATGACAGGTATAACTTAAATCATCAAATGCAGCAGAGAGAACCCAAGTGGTGCATGTCCCCACAGAGGTGCTGCACACATCTGCACACACATGCTCACTTTATCAGCCATTTGGCTCTTTGAATGTTTATTTTCTTAATATCTCTCCCTTTGAGAGGATGGCAAGTCTTTGTCCTCAGAGAGCTGCACAACTTTAACTAAATACAGGGACTTTGCATAACCCAGTTCAGGGGAGAATTGGGTCTGATACACATGACCTATAGAAATAACCAGCTATTTCACTAGATCTGAACACATGGCAATGTGATGATTCCCTGTGAAGCCAGGATTCAAAAGATGCATGTCCAGGCTCACATGCTCAGCATCAACTTTGCTTTTCTTTCCCAATCCTTCATCTCTCAGCACCCACCTTGGGTTTGCAGGGAGATGCTTCTTTCTCACTTCTGGCCCCAAATCATCAGGCACAACCACTTGAAAAACCTGTCAGCAAAGTAACACTGAGTGCCTAAAATCTCAGTGCAGGACAGAGCAGGGGGACTGGATGTATCTGGGTGACACCCAGGTCTCCATCCCAATGCCCAACACAGAACCTTGGTTTATGCTAATTAAAAAAAACCAAACCAAACCAAGAAACCACCAAAACACCAAACCAGTGAGCTGCAACGCATCCCTTGTGCTATTTCATGTATTTTGAAAATTAAAAATAAACTCTAAAAATGCACTTATTTCTGTCTGAAGCCACAGTGGGCCTAACAAATACCAAGGGCCACCTCCAGTGTAGTGCAAACATGGCTCATCAAGAGGATGTAGCAGCAAGGATACAAGTCAGGCTGAGCCAGTGATTTCTTCCTGGACTTCTTTTGTTTATCAGCATAGACACAGCCTTTGTAATACCTTCTGAATGGGCAACCATTAGAAACCAGCACTGACTTCAAGGTAAGACTTCTGCCAACTCCCCTCTTGCACAGAGAGACAAATAAACAGTTACTGCTGGGCATTGACAGAACAAATAACCAAGACATCACTTTATAATAGCTACTGTGCATGAAATCATTATGTTATTGCATAAAATCAATCTCTATATATTGTTATGTTATTTGTTAAGCGCATAAACAGCAGTTTCACAACCCTGATTGCGTGCTGCATTCTCTTTATTCCAATGCAAGATCCGCCTCTTTAAGCCCATAATTCATCAACTTTATTACACTTAAGACATTGACTTCTCCTTTCCATCAGACATAAGGAAGTGAATCATTCATCCTTTATGCAGCTTTTCTTAACAAAATGCACTTGGTTGTATTTAAGATAATTGAGAGTTCAAAGCCAGGTTCTTTCAGTCTAGGGTTGAACATAAACCTTTCCTGCACTGCAGAGCAGGTGCAAGGAGGTTCACAGAGCTACTCAGAACGTGCAAACCAGGAGAAGATAGTGCCTGTAGCAGAAAGTGACCTGGGAGTTCAGGCTGTGTTTGGCTCCTGATGAACGAGAGACAAAGCTAAGACCTTGGGGACTGTTTTACAACTGATTATATTCAGGGATTTGGGGTTTTTTACCCATTATGCTGGTGTTCAGTCCTAGCCAAGCAGTTGATTTTCAGCTATTGGCTGTGTGCTGTCTTTGTCTCAACAGTGCAATAATGTATTGCAGGGTGGGCACACCTGAAAGCAAACAGTGTCCAGAGGAGCTGAGACCATGCCCCTGTATCTGTAAGTGAACACAAGACTCCCATTAAGTAGATTAATTTGTTGTACAGGCCAGTGATGAGAGCTGGAACTTGCCAGATGCCAGAAGCACTTGCCCATGTGGAGGGATGTGCCATGCTGACCAGCCACGGGACAGGCCCAGTGCTCCCTGCTGCTGCCAGCACACCTCCCTGCACACGAAACATGAGCTAAGCAGGGCCTGCAGCACAAATGCACTGCTTAAAGCACCTCAGTGGGCAACAGCTGATTGAGGAGAGCTGCCCAGCATTACTAACCCAGGCACAACATCTGTTCTTGCTGCAGAAGACACTCCAAGGCAAAGGATGCAGACCTAAAAATAAAATTTTCTCTGATACCACCTATCTTGGAAGCCATGGATCCTTTAATTGTGGTTTGCATTATCAAATCTAAGGTATCACCTTGATTTTCCTCAATTCATTTTTTGGTAAACTACAGGGCTTTGCAACTTCCAGGGCATTTTCTCTTCCTTGATGTGGCAGAGTAGGTAATGTGCTATTGAATGACTTGTTTGAAATTAAATTCTGCCCTTGCATTCCTAAAATACATTCAGTGGCTGCACAACATACTCTGTTATAGCCATACCTGACAACAAAGTGACAGGGGTGAGCACTTGGAAAAAAATAGTGTGGTTATTTAAAAAACGCACAGGTTTTGTCTGAAGTGTGCATCTATGGGAAAATGCTCCCTTTTACTGCAGGACATTTTGAAGAAGCCTTTATGTAGCAGTGTCTTCACCATCTGCATTGGGAGGCTCTGATCTCTAGATGTTGCTGCAGGATACAGCAACTAGAAGATTCTGTACCTAATAAATCTTAATGTTCTCATTAAAAACCATTGGGACTTTTGCAATGTAGAGATTACACTGAATTGCCTACCAAAAGTTCACACTCTAAGCTATGTTTCAAAACCCAAACCTCCACAAGTACTTCCCTTATCTTTTTTCAGTGCCTATTTTATCCTTCCATTCAGTTTTCACCTGAACACGTTTTGTTTAACTTAATAAAAGGAAGTTTCAATGAATGGTCCTGTTTAGTCCATTGCTATGGTACCCACTAGGGAGATCAATAAATGAAGCAAATCTTACTAGAAATAAGGAGGCCAAGGAAAAAAATGTAGGTGAGTTTTGTAGTTTCATTCACTCAGATAATGGTACTCTGCAGTAATGTATGCAAGAACAACAGTATTGACTTGTGATCCATTATGAAGCGAGGTGTTAGCTTTGCTGCATGGTCTTGTTTTCATTTTTTAAGACTTCCCAGTGGCTTTTAGTACTTCACATCTTCATTAAGGATTTTAAAAGAAAAGATCTTTGCTCACATTTAAAATACTTTCCCAGTGCTTTGATGAAGCACAGTCACTTGCTAATGGATTTCTGAATGCCATTTTCATTATAATATTTTTATAAGACCCTTCTCTTCCTCTATTATTACATTTGCTTTCGTAAAATGGTTGAGACTGCTCATCATTTACTTTAGGTACTTTAAATATTGTTCCTGTTTACCATTATGGGAGATAGCTGGTGTTCTATTCATGTAAGTACAAAGACATAATCCAGTCTGTATTTGGTAGCTAAGTGAGTTTATGCAGAATTTACATTTATCCCCAGCATGGATTAGGCCATCCTTCTTTAGTATAAATCAGTAATGCAGTTAACTTTAAACTATATATATCTGTAATATTGGCTGAGGCATTAGTCAATGCAGTCTTTATATTTGGAAGTGTCCAGGGATTCCACAATTCCATGATAGTCAGCTGTGCTGCATGGGATAAGTGTTATTTCAGGGAGCTGAAGTACTGAGAGCTTCCCTGGGGCGTGTCTGTGAGCAAAGGCAGGATGGAGCAGGGCAGTGTCCCTGCCCACACAGAGACACCTGCTGAGAGGTGGCTCCTGTTCAGAGCAGCTGCTGATGGCTGAGCAGCTGCTAAGACACAGTTGTCTCAGTAAAGGCATTTTTGGGTCACTCCTTGTCCCCAGGGGTAAAGATCTCACACTCAGATATCCCTGCCGGTCTACAGACCTAAAGACCCCCTTTATTTAATCAATCAGGCCACAAACCTGACTTCAGGCCAGCAAGATTTTGCCAGCTCGAAATCCTTTCCTGGGGCTGCTTTCCTCCAGCCTCTTTAGGCAGCCCTCCAGCTCAGGGGATGAGGGCTGAGTGCCCAAACCTCCCTGATCTATGCAGTGGCCAGGAGGTGTGAACAGCTCCCCCACTACTGCTGGCCATGTTTGACTTCTTGGTGGCTCCTCCAAGGTGTCCAAGAACCACTTGAAAATACAGGGTGAGATTCTCTCCCGACCTATATCAAAACAAAGTAGGAAGGCTTATAACACTAATATTTCAACAGCAGGCTCTCTGTCACTGTTCTCTACTGCGGTCATGTCTCTTGATTTAATTTCATGGGAAGTAGAGCTGACTTTTTTTTCCTGGATATAGTTTTTCAGGTTTACATCAATAGAGATGCACTTGTACTTTAAGTAAGAATAATCCAAAATGAATGTGGTTCTTGGCTGTCCAGAACACTGAGCAAATCTATGAAGAATGACTGCTGTAAATATCAGTAATGTTAAGATACAGAGGATTATTATAGAGCTTTTGCAATGTATTTTTGTAAGTGTTTTTCAGTCATTTCTGCCCTAGTATGTCAACAAGCTGACCTAGTGGCTCAGGATTTGCTCCAATGGGTAGAAGTCAAGGAAAGAAAAACATTTCTTGAGCTTGATGAGTGTTATATTCTGCCTTAATGCATCTTTTAACTGACCTGTCAGAAATATTTCAGACCTATATACCCTGAAAATCTTCTTTCAGTTCATCTGTGATATTTGTACTGAAAACTCTCCTGTCTTAGAGCAATGATAACAATGCTTTATAGAATTCCTGCATAGTTAAAAGCAGATGCTACCCTTATGAGGGTGATGAATCCCACATGTTGAATGTGCCAAAGCAAGGACAAAAGGGCCAGAGTCATGAGCTCAAGGTCTGCTGACAGGCAAAAGGAAATGGAAAAACAGCAACAGAGCTGTCTAATGACAGCACTGGTATTGCTTCCTTTCCACCAGGATCTGCATTATCTATTGCAGATTATAATTTTGGAGGTGGGGCATGAGGGTGGAGATGTTTAAGTGGTATAGTGTCTGCAGGAGTTTTTATGGCAGTTTTATGATGAGCACAGGGTTCAGCTAGAGCTGGTCAGGTGCCACCGCAGTGCAAACAAACTGAATACAACCCTGAGCTATTCCAGGTAGGTAATCCCTGTTGCAGCTCCAAAGAGTGGGTGGTGGGCATTCAGAGCAGAGAGAAAGTGCAACCTGAAGGGACCTGGGAAATACCTGATCAGGGCAATGTTTTCCATCAGCTGAGCAGCTGAAAGAAATGAAGAGGGCAGAAAGGCAGGGGGAGACAAAGTACACACCAGAAGGCTGATTTCCTATGCTAAATATTGCCCGCCCCACTGAGCTCTCATACCTAGTAGGATTTGACCTAGTCTTTTGTTTGTTTGATATTCCCCCTGCTAGTCCCTCTTTTATACATTTCTGTCCAGCTTGCATTACTTGATCATTTGCAGACACCTTGAACTTGATGCAGTTCCACTGAGGCAGTTGGCTTCCTCCCTCCCATCAGAGAACTGGAAAGCAATGGGTATTTTGAAGATATTTCCCCCTGTGCTCTTGATGGGAGGATGATTTTCAGATGTTTGACAACATCGAGTTGGTTCTTAAGCTGCAACTCAAGGCTAAGACACGTTTCAAAAGCATTACTGAGATACTAATGCCCAGAGCAGAGACCAAGACAGTAGAGCATCAGAAGCAGCAGAGCTAGAAAATCTGTATGTACTGAAAGTGTGGCTGGCTTTCAGTAGCTCTGGATATGCAAGAATGTGTTCTGGTGAGGCTGCATAAGAGAGGAAATTGAAATTCAAACTGTTCATCTTTAGGTTGCAGACTCAGTCTAGGTCAAGATTTATTTGCTGATCACAACAGCTTCTAGGAAGAGACAGAAAGCAGCATCTGTAAGCACTGGTAAATTGTATAAATGACTTGTGGGTGGAACAACTTACACTGTTTTTTGACTGCAGTCTGTTGTTCTTCAGCAGAAAGAATAGAGGCTAAAAATCGCCATTGGTGCTTGCCAAGGACTTTATCAGACGGGCCTGAGACTCATTACTGACTCTGATGCTTGCACCAGAGCCAGGACTGGAGATCTCATAGACCTGCAGTGCCAGTTCTGCCCAGTTCTGCCCAGATGGGCAGCAATTCTCACTTCTGCAAGCTGCCTTCCTTTTCAGACTCTTTCTACCAATGGATTTGGTCAGAGGATCACCCTTACATCCATAAAATATAGCTGGTTCCTTTACAGAAGTAAAATAGTTATTCATAAATGACAGGGCACAACAGGCTGTTTGGATGAGCTTGGCAAGCTGGACCGTATCCCACGCACTATACAAACGCCTGTGTTTTTCACCAACCACACCAGAATGTCTTCTTTACCAGTTTAATAAGCACATGCTAGCTAAACAGACACCATTCTGAGGCACTGTAGGAAGCAAAAATGTAAAAGCATTTTTTTGCCAAGCATTTGTTCCAAAGAAACCTGCTGTTCAATACAGACTGCCTGTTTTCGGCTCTTCTGCAGTCTCAGGAGTGGCTCAGAGGTCTGTGGATGTGTTTGGTGGAGGCCAGAGTGGTTTCTTAAAATGCTGGTGTGGTCATAGGTCAGTTCATTTAGTGCAAGCACCCAGAGCCAGGATGGAAGTGTTGGTGTGAAATTTTTGTTACAAAGCCATTCTATACCCATTTCCACAGGTAGTCTGTAAATATCTTGTAGCTGGTGGTGTTGCATAAGCTGTAGGGATGAATCTCCTGTCTCACATGAGCAGTGCCATAGGCATGGGAGACTTGATTTCAATAACAGCAGAGTGAAATGGCTGTTTCTTCCCCTCTCTGGAGGGGATGCAGCTGCTTGGACTTGTAGCTGTAATCCTGTCCTGAGACAGGAATGTGTGTTCCAGCAGCCTGGGCTAATAGAGGGGTTAGTGCCCCCTTCATGGCATTCCCTTCTCCCTTCCTTCATCCTGCACCTGCAGCTGCAAATTCCTGCTCCTGTGAAGAATTTTAAAGATTAGAACCTTTGTTTAGGGCACTCATACCCAAATCTTTTCTGTGGAAAGTGGAGCACCTGACATGTCATCTTCAAAAGGGTAGTTGTTTTGGGTTTGTATTATACTAGCCTGAGTTACAGCATATTAAAACCTAGGGAGAGGAGGAACAGGAGGCAGATAAGGAAAGCCTTCAGCTTCCCCCCAACATGACTGATCACTGAGGATGAATTTTTCAGAGCCCCTCTCCGGGTTGCTCTGGCTCAGGCTGTGCCAAGGCCATGCTCTCCAGGATGCTCCTGCCCTGTCTCTCCCAGTGTTCTCCTCTGGCAAAATCAAACTATGTGGCCAAGAAGTGCCCTGGCCACCACAGGGATCCCTCGCTGGGTTTTTAGAGCTGCCACAAGGTGGTGAGGTTCTACAGCTTCCCAACCAAGCGGCAATAATTTGTTTTGGTTTAGGTTTGGTTTTTTCCCATTGAGGTACCCAAAATCAATGGTACTGTAACAAACCTAAAATTTATTTTTAGTCAGAAACTTGCCACTGAATGCTTTAGGCCATATCATTATGTTTTTGGCAATTCTATTGAAAAAGTAACCTTATAATGACATATATGTGACACTGCTTTACAATTAGTCTAAACAATTTTACAGTAGGTACAGAAGTGTTTTGATTCCCACGCATTGTATATAAATAATAGGTCTGGATCTTTGTAGGAAATGTTGAAAAATTAGTCAATTAAAGTTTGGTGAGTTTTTTTTAATTGTTCTATGCCCCTTATAGGACAGCCTGTTCTAAAGACATTTTCACATACACCAGCCCAATCTTTTTCAGTGCCTGAAGCCTTTGGCATTACATATGAGATCATTCACTGAATGGTTTAAACTGAATGGTTTAACTGAATGGTTTAGCAAGTGGCTTTTGTCAGTTTTCAGTGGCATTTAGCATCAGCACAGCCCATTGGTATCAACACCTTGGGAAGTGAGGCCTTAAATGAAAACAACCAAGGAAAGAAACACCATCTCTTCAGTTTCCTTATTTGAAGTGTCACATTTTCAAGATCAAAGCTAACCTATTTTGTGTGAACTCCTCTTCAGTATTCCAGCTCAGGAATGCAAAAGCAGGATTACAATTTTTTTTTTTTTTAAGTATCTTGCCTGGATTTCTGCACATCTCCTTTAAGTGGCTGGTACTGCAGAGCAGTCTGATCTCCTGCTCTGGCACATTTTCTCTAATGCTTCATCAAGTGCTGCCATTCACAGCCGGGATTGATTCAGAGCTTTGCCTGTGGAGGTGTGGGAGTGGCGGGAGAGGAATCCCCAGGGAGCATCGGGACCTCCAGCCATCCCAGCACAGCATCCCAGCACACAGTGACACACATAAGGAGGGGGATGAATGTGTGCTCCCCAGTGTGTGCTCATTCGCTCTTCCCAGAAATGAATCACAGGCTCAGAAAGCCTTCTTGGGTCACATTTTGCATATGCATTTTCTCTAAATTGTCCTGATAAGATTTTCATCTTATCAGGAGATGCTTGGTACAGCCAATGCAAATTACACACTCATCTTCCTGCAGCAACACAAGGAGAAATAACAGAATAACGGATTGGGTGTTTGCTTTGGCTTCCAGTGCAAAGTATAAGTGGCTACCATAGCAATGTGAAGCAGATTTCAATGTTTCTTGTATTTAGCAGATAATCAACAAAGGCAAACGTTGCTATTTCACATATAGGGCAGCGTGGGGAGCTGATGAAAGGAAGAGTTGGAGACATCTTAGGCGATGACAGTGGAAAGCTCTGCTGTAAACATCCAGAGAGATGCTCCAAGTCACTTGAGCCTTACTTAGGTAAGAGCTTTTCGGTCCCTGAAGGGCAGGGCTGTGGCTCAGGGGCCAGAATTGCAAGTCTGAATGAGGGAGTCAAAAGTATCCAGCGCAAATCAGATCACAAGCCTCTCATTCAGGGTTCCTCGGCTGAATGCCTTTGGTGGGGAATAACACAAGATGGCTCTGCTGAAGGCTGCAGTGGCACTACCACGTTATTCACATGAGCTGCTTGCAGAATTTCTTGTCTCCTTCCTATCTTTTATCCTTGGGAATAGTGTTCTCAATGAACCTTTTCTTTTATAAATGCTCATCATTATCTAAATTGCTTTTTGTCTTTCAGTTATCACTGCCTCTTCTTGTAGGCGGTGTTCATAGGAACTTCTTCCAGGGAGACAAAAATTATGAGTAACCCTTTGTTTGCCTTTCCATCTTCTCTTGATTTTAATAAGACATGAAAGGCAAAAATCTGAGACATCTGTTGTTTCTTTCAGCCATTTCCACAGAGACATTAGATAGCATTTCAAGCACTCAACTGACAAAACAACTCACCTTGTGAGAACACACTGGTTTATTAGATTGTTGTATTGCACTAGTTTTGTACAATGTAGGAAATATTTTTTTCTCTGAAACTCTCTCAATTTTTTGCATAAAAGCAGCATTTTCACATAGTTTTATGGTATTTTATTACATATGAATAATGATATGCTCGATATTTTGAATGTGAAGGACATTAGTTAAAAATAATGCAATTAATCTAATAAATAATTGTCTGAACAGACCCAGAGATGTGGCTTATGCCTGATTTGCCATCTACTTTAATTAACAGTCCTTAATGTAGAAACCCAATACAAATCAAAAGCACTGGCAGAGTGAGAATATAATGTATTATTTCTGGTGATAGAAACAGTATATATTCTCATCTAAGGAACAGAGTAAACTTCATTTTGTAAAAATGGAGGGAACCAAGAAAAATTTTAAATGCAAGATGATGAAAACCAGAGTGCCAAGCAGGATTTTCACCCTCAGTATTCACTCTTAGGAATTACTATATGACCTATTTTAATGTCCTGTTGGCCAAAAGGCTCTGTGGGGGCAATCCCTGGTGGGTACCCTATAATGTGTGGCCCTTCTCTGTTTTCCTTGTCTGTGATTCTTAGGTTCAGACTCTAGAGGGAACTTGCAGCTTTTTAAAAGGCCACTCAACAGTGAGAAGCCATAGGGTAAACCCAGCTCCAGCTGACCTGTGGCTGAGGCCTTACAGAAATAAGCTGTCCTGTGTCGGCTCCAAGATCAGGGAGTCCTCTTTAATTTTATCAAACATTTTGGGCCAAGTTTAGTACCACTAAAACTCCATTGAGAGCAGTTTTTTGTCTCTTCTGAGCAACCCTTTATGAGCTTCTCAGATTTCCTAGTTCAAGATTCATTACACAATTTCCTTATCTCTGTTTATAGCATGGCCAGTACCAGCGCTTGTGTGAGCTGTAGGAGCTGGTTGTGGTGCTGCAAATCAGCAAAATGAAGTGTGGCATAGGATGTACTTCTTTGCTACCTGATGATGTACAGCTGGGCAAGTGGCAGAAAGTTTGTCTGATATTTTTATGGAAAAAAATTTGCTTACTCCTTGGTCCCTCTACTTCTGCCTTATTAAAGAACTTCCAGAAATGCTGGTTAAGCTAGTGAGAATCCTTATGGCAACTTCAAGGTTTGTCTCTGTCCCTAAACTCTTACAAAGAACCCAATTTTCTGCTGACATGAATAGATAGAGTTCCACAGCACACAATGATGCCATGGTGATTTTTATCAGCAAAATACCTGGCATAATTATCTTAGTGTAGTAAGTGTGGTCAAGTGGTGTAATGTAATCCAACACCAGCTAAAGAATGCATGTGACAGCTTTGTTTTGCAAGAAGGGAGTAGAAAAGCTTTTTGGAAGGAGAGCCCAAATGCCTTTTAATTCAGGGAACTAGCATCTGACCCTAATTATCTGGTAAAATGGAGGTAGTGCAAGCACCAGAAAAGAGACAAGTCTGCAACAGGAACAAAAGCATCAACTGCTGTTGAGCTGTATGCAAAGTTCAACGGAGAGGGAGAGAGAGACAAAGTGGCTCCAGTTGCACAATAAATACTAGATGGAAAGTGTGCTGGGGAAGCAGAGCAATGAGTTATTTTTCATAAGCTGCAAAATTGCTTAATATAAGTGAAATGACTTGCCCTTTCTGTAGAAATTAATTATGAAGGCAACTTTGCAGAGCAGCATAATAAAGATGTAGGCAAAATAACAGTGGCATTGAATTCAAAAGCTATGCATAATGAATGGTCTATTAACATGCTTATGATCAGTACCAAAAGACCTTGACTGTTGTATAGTAAGTATTTAAGTTCCTAACCAACTGATTTCATTATTTAGTTTGACATGATGTTAGTTGTTTATCAAAGAACAAGATATGAAACAGCACTGCAAGCTCAAGGAATAACTTACCAAGAAATAACTTTTTGTATTCGGTGACGCTTCATCAGCTTTCAGTGTGTCTTTTCCCTATGATATCTCCCATCATAAACATCTGTCCACACCAAAATCAGATTATGTCTGTGTTTCACAATTAAATTATAAGCACAAAGATACTTGAGCCTACATAGCTAAGATTTTTTTTCCACCCAATTTGATAGATTATCCCTTCCTGCTAGTCAAAAAAAGGTTTTCTTGCTATTGTCATTTATCATCACGTAACACTTAGCTGTGTAAAGATTCCCATACCACCTCTCTTCTTCTCTGTTCTGGCAGCCCAGTTATCCAAATTACTGCAGAATAAAGCAGAGAAGAACCTCAGAGGAGCACAGAGAAGCCACTGCAACAACTGCTGAGGCACAGCCTCCCCAGTGATACTGGTGAAATGGGGTCCCCCACTTCAGGAAAGGGGTCTGGAAAGTGACTCAATTTCTAACTTCTCAAAAGAGGTATTTGTCTCTGGCAGGCTGGAATCATAGGAAATCTCACCAGTGAGCTATTGTTATCTCTAAATATGTGTCCTTGCAGCTGTTGGCAGGTGTTCACACCTCAGTGGGTGAAATCCACCACCTGTCTGTGCTCGAAGACAGAGGAAGCACCCATTTCAACCAAATTATATGAGGTGAGCATCCATAAAGTGCAATGAACTGCTCTGAAGGGCGAGTAGATTTAATATGCCTAGTTATACTTTATAGTTGCAAATTTAATATCCAGCATTGTCAATTATGGTACAATTAGAGCATTTAAAAACGCCATGCTAAATACTTAATCTTCCTCTGATTTATCTCCCAATCAATTTGTGCCTTTTTCTATGCAGAGAGACAGATATGTTTGCCATCCTAGATGGAGAGGACTGGCAAAGATCATGCCAGTGTCTCTAATCAAATGGTTACGTTTTTCCAATGAATCTGTATTATCTGAGGTTTTTTATCTTTAATCATACTTATACTCCAGTTTGAATGTGTGCTGATTAGTTAGTTGTCATCCTAGGGAGACAAGAAGTGCTCATATTTACCCTGATATATTATGCCGGTCATTATTCAGCACTGATTGGTTTGATGGAAAAATATACATTACCTCAGCAAGATAAGCTGCTTAGTCTTATTCATGGCATTAATTAGATGCTCGAATAGCTATTGCCATTTCTGGTTTATTTTAGTTTATTGACAGTTGTTTATCTGTGCAGTGATTATGTAGTTTGTTTTCCCTTGTCCCCCCACTTCTCATAAAAGATGTCTGTTCTGAAAGTAGCAAGCACATGGCTGTAGTGGTGCCCTGAGGGCACGTTCAGCTGCAGTCACTGCTGTTTCCACCAGGTAGCTCTCCTCAACAGGAGGGTGATGAATGCTCAGGAGTCCATTCAGCCTTGCAGGGACTGATGGACTGCACTGCTTGCAAAGGGAACGCTTTTCTCTCCCAGCCAGAGGACTCCACTGCTCCCTTCCTTGCTGTTTGCTGCTGGACATGTTGGGGGTTTATTTATGTATGAGAGGTAAGGCTGTCTTTGTATCCATTGAGTACATTTTATCCCAAAATGAGGAACAGAAATATGCACATTTTAGATAGATAGCTAGATAACAATTACACCGAATTTCTGACTGTAGTACCTATTTGAAAAGGTACCAGAACCTTTAATTCCATAGGTACAATTATGAGTGTTATGTTAAACAGCTAATTTATGAGAAAAATAATATTCTGTAAGGATTTATAGATAAAGCTCACAACTTACTGTCTCTAAATGATTCCAGGAAAAAATAATTTATACACATGTTAATAGTTTCAAATGTTATGATTCAAAATTTCAGAATTCAAAATTCAAAAATTCTATTATTCTGTGAATCCCTAGCTCTTCGCTCCAGATTCTATGCATTTAGGAGTTATGTGACTAATCACTACAGTTTGCTTCAGTTTGTGATTCTGTGATATTTTCAACTTGCCAAGTCCATCATTTGAATACTCATCGAAGTCCCATCCAAGAGGAAATCATGAAAAAAAAGTTGCAAAAATAATATGCAAGCTAACAATTAGTAAGACTCTGCACAGGTACAACAGCCTGAATTAGACACACGTGTTGGGAACTACTCATTTGCATCAGGTTCAAGCATTAGTCAGAACAACAGTAGGTGTCCAACATCTCAGTAAGACCTATCCCAAAGTAAAACAAAGATAAAACTTCAGGTATTTTTTCCTCCTTTTTCATTTTTTGTACAATTATCCTACTTCATACAATTGTTGACTACTGCGAAATTGTAGAATACCAGACAGATTCTCATCCATTTCAGTTATGAGTTGGTGGAACCTAAAGGTATGATGAATCCATCTGAATTTTGGTCTCCAAAAAGACAGGAATTATCCATGACATGTAATATCCAGTACAAAGTTACTCAATCCTTGATTTTTTTTTCCTCAACCAACTGTGTACTGGACAAGTTTTAAGGCACATTTAGTCTTAGCTTTTCAATTTAACAAAGAAGAAATAGTGTTCTTGACATGCTATGACTCGGAAAATAATGATGTACTTCAAAGTACAATGTTGCTTTTCTTTGATAGAGGAACCAATTCCTACCCAGTCCCTGTTTAAACACTGAAATTCCATGTGGGATGCTGTATTGCCTGCTCAGGCCTTTTATGATCTTCATGGTATCAAATCACAACATAGATAATGTGTTATAAATAAATAGCTATTACAAACTGACTTATTTAAAATGATCCTGAAACAATGAACTGGATTCATGATCCAGATAAACATTTCTGGGGGTGTTAAATCCTTGGAGCACAGGTGAATCCATCAGCAAATTTAGAAATAGAGTTAACTTTTCGGCTATCTTCTAACTTAGAAAAATATAAGCAACAATTGATTAATACAATAATATTACTATTATTACTAATATAATAATAAATAATACTGTTGTAGTGGTACCCATCCTATTATTGCAACCAACACAGTCTGCAACAAGGAGATTCTTGTTTAAAAATGCTGATATTTTGAGGTATTGTAACTGGATGTAGATTTAAGTGAATAACAACAAAACCAAAAATTATGAAGCCTCAATATAGAAATTATGGAAGCAAATTCATGTGACGTAAACATAATACTTTCACTTGAGTAAATAAATAAAGCAATGGAAGAATTGACTTGCTGTCTTTGCAGATATCAAAGAGATTTTATGCCCTGTTCTGGCTGCATACAACAGACAGAACATTGTTGGAGGATGAAAATGTCCAGTGTCTTGGCACCGTGCAGGGATAAGCAACCCCACAATGACTCTTTTGCAAATCCTGCTGCTGCACTGTGGAAAGGAAATTGGTTTGGAAACGAAAGGGAATGATATCGGCAGTGGGAAGAGGGACTTGGAATGAGACCTGTGACTGAAGGGAAGCCAACAAGGCAGCCCAAGAAAGGACACTAAAAAGTGAAACACTGGCAAAGCTGCTCTGACTTAAAGTGGGGCTTATTGAAAACCAAGGTCATCCCAGAACTCTAAGGACCTAAATAGGACCTCTGTGTTCCTTCAGATGGAAGCATTTATTGATGTGTGGCTTTATTTGTAGCTTTTACGTTCAGCTTCTGGTTACAGACACAGATTCTGGTTGACTCTTTTCCACTAGGCTGAAAAGCTCTCAAGTATTGAAATTACCATAACCAAATAATTTGTTTCCTTTTTGCTCAATTAAAAAGATCAAGGGTTTGAGGTCTCCCATAGCAAAGCACTCCCCTCAAAGCTTAGGTCATTTTTTTCTCTTGTGCTTTTTCTGTAAATTTTTCTGTACCGTTTTTTGAAGAACTGGATATAGTAAATTTATTTTGGTCTTGCCAATGTCATAGAAGAAACTTTTCACCCTGCTGTCAGCATATCCCCATTCTTTTGCTGCAGTACCTTACTGACAGCACTTATGTAATCACTTGCACTTTGCCTCCCACTTCCTCTACAGAGCCTTTGTTTTTCAAGGTCATTTTCCATTCTTTACATATGTCTAGGAGCATGAGTTCATAACTTTGTATTTGGTACGGTTAAAGGTGTTTTGTACTGACTAGTACAAAGTAAACTGACTATCTTATGAACTTCCCTGCTTTGCCTTACCTGGGGCACACCATACTTCTGAGACACCAGCACAGTTCACATGGATCTCCTGGCTTCTTTCCAGGATGCTGCATGTGTCATTAACTACTTCTAGGACAGAACATGCTGTAAACCATCAATATAGAATCTTTTCATTTTTTAAATGTTTACTAGGTCAAAATGGGAAAACAGGATAATTTGTAGGAGGATGGAGGCAGGAGGACTGAGCAACCCTTTGTAGTAAGGTCTTTTTCCTTTCATTCCCAGGTATTTCTAACTAACGTTGCCAAATCTGTGGCAGTGCTGGGTGTCCTGGCCTGCCTGTCACAGGGATCGATAGGTGTTTGCCAAAGAAGGAGAGAGGGAGCTGTGTGAACTGTACCTTTGCCCATGCCAACCTGGAGATAGCTGCTGCTCAGCTGATCGCTACCAGAGCTCAGCAAAAAATATAAACAGAAACAAACTCTGCACTGCACTCAGTGTCAGCTTTGGGATAAGCTGGGTAAGGTATCCATTCTACCACAGAGATTATCACTGGATCCACTCCTTTTTCAGACAGGGATCATTAGAGAATATCAGACAGAAATGTGTTCTTCTGAGGTGAACACAGCAGGTCCCTGTCAAAGTCCTCTGCCCTCATGTTCCAAAGTTGCTGTTAACTGTTGGACACTGGCATGCAGTTATTTTCCATGAATCCTCACACACAGTAACACAAACTACCTTTTTTTTAAATTTTATTTTCAAAATGTTTTAGGTTTATTTGTACCAAAGCACTCAAACAGCAGTTTTATATCCCCACCACTCCTCTGGGCCATGCAGGGCTCCTCAGTGGAGAGCTGCACTATGCTAGTCATGCAAAAGGGCACGTTAAAAATGCAGCACTATATGGTCAGTTGTAGGGAGTAGAGCAGAAGGGCTCCATCCTGGCTCACAAGGGAGTAATCCTCTAGGAGACCCTGCCTGGGGTCTGTAGCAGGACCTGGACAGGCTGGATTGATGGTCCGAGACCAACAGCATGAAGTTCAACAAGGTCAAGTGCAGAGCCCTGAACTTTGGCCACAACAACCCCCTGCAGCGCTACAGGCTGGGGGCTGAGTGCTGGACAGTGGCCCAGTGGAAAAGGAGCTGGTGGTGCTGCTTGACAGCAGCTGAACATGAGCCCAGGTGTGCCCAGCTGGCCAAGGAGGCCAATGGCTCCTGGCCTGGATCATGAACAGTGTGGCCAGCAGGACGAGGGCTGTGATTCTTCCCTGGTACTCGGCACTGCTGAGGCCAACCTTGAGTGCCATGTCCAGTTCTGGGCCCCTCAGTAAGGGAAGGACACTGTGGGGCTGGAGTGAGTCCAGGGAAGGGCAATGGAGCTGGGCAAGGGTCTGGTGCACAAGTCTGGTGAGGAATGGCTGAGAGAGATAGGGATGTTTTGCCTGGAGGATGCCCAGGGGTGACCTTCTCACTCTACAATTCCCCGGCAGGAGGTTGTAGCCAGGTCGGCGTCGGGCTTTTTCTCCCAGGTGACCAGTGATAGGACAAGAGGGCATACTTTTTAGACAAGGGATGCTTAGGTTGGGCATCAGGACAATTTCTTCACAGAAAGGGTGATTAGACATTGGAACGGGCTGCCCAGGGAGGCGGTGGACTCCCCATCCCTGGAGGCGTTCACTGGCGACTGGACGTGGCACTCGTTGCCATGCTCTAGTTGACACGGTGCTGTTCGGTCCCAGGTTGCACTCGATGATCTCTGAGGTCTTTTCCAGCCGAGCTGACCTGTGCCTCTGCTCGCGGCCCGGGCGGGGCAGAGCTCCCTGAGGCGGGCGCGTCCCCCCCGGCGGAGCTGCCCGCGGGCCGGAGCCGCCGTGCCCGCACCCCGCACAT
>VZRZ01005789.1:35417-85817 GCA_013398175.1 Climacteris rufus
ACTGATTCAGTGACTCTGAGGCGGCCGTCGCGGGGGGCGATGGCGCTGAGGCCGGGCGGCGGCGGTGCCGCGGCACATGGGCCGTGGGTGCCTCAGCCCGGCCCTGCCCGCCCGGGGCTGCCCGGTGCGGGGAAGCGGTGCTGAGCCCCGGCCAGCGGTACCGCTGAGCCCGCGCGACCGCACAGCTCCGGGGATGACAATCCGTCCGGCCCTCCGAGCCTCACGTGGAGCGCCACGCTGTGCCTAACGTGGCATCGTGTCCCATCTCCCATCCGAACGCGACCCACCGAACACCCGCCATCCCACTCCCCGTCAGCGGGCAAACTTCCTTCTGACAGCCCAGGGCTCGCCCGGGTGCACCGTCGGTTTCTGTGGAGCCTTTGTAGTTCCAGTGGGAATGAAATGAAGCGCCTGCCCTGGGATGGTTTGGTGTCGTGTATGAGTCACTTTCGGTGCTTTTGTAGAAAAGTCCAGTATTTCAGCATTGTGGATGTTGAGTTTCATGAGTGCATAGTTTGGCTCAGAACCTGAAACTCTGTGATATTTACTCTTCTACAAGAAAGGGCGTGGAAAAGAGCTTGGGTGCTTGTAAGCCGTTTTTTAACTCTCCTGTGGTCAGTCCATCCCTGAGCCAGGTGGACCCAGCAAAGGTGCAGCCTTAGTTAATCAGGTAGGCAACATATGAAGATCCAGCATTACCAGCTGGTTGAGCTGTGGACATCTGGTTGTGAGCATGCACCAGGCAGTCAGGGTTGCCTCCTGTGTCACGGCTTCATGTGCAGGAGGTGTGAGGCAGCCAAGCTGAAATTCACAGCTGGTAGCTCCCACATCTGAGCTCTCCTGGTCTCCCGCGAGCCTATGAGGAGCTGTTTGGAAAGGACCTGTTGGACATAGTTGTATAAAAGAGTGAAATTACACGGGTGTGATCAGTGCCCATTTTTCTGTTATTCATTCTGACCATAAAAGTGCTCCATCACTTTTGCTGTATAGCAGAAGTTTTTCTTAAACAATTTTCATCTGGACACTTATGAACTATTTATGATCTGCTTTGGCACTTAGTTTTTTGGTTTTTCCTGTGCACTCAGCTTTGGAAATTCATGATTACCAGCTGCACAGGTCAGATTCTGCCTTGGGAAGGATTCAGTGGCTATAAAATGATAATCTTATAGCTGTGAATTTTGATAATTTGGAACCAAAAAATAAGGCTCAAAATCTGGTTCTTTTGCTGATTGACTGCTTCCCTCCAGTACTGTTGCCTCCAGAGTTACGTATGCCAAACAGGCATTTGTTAAAATGACAATTATAAGTTGTAAAAAAGGCAAGTTTGGGTTATTCTTTATAGGAAACTGAGCCTCTTGAAATTGTTTAGAGCAGGGCTTCAGTTCCGCTGTCTGAAAGGCTCCAGTAGGCTGGGTATCCTTTAATGTCTAAGTAAATTTTACAGGACTAGAGAAATTAGTTCAAGGGAAAGTTTCTGTAACTTGAGGCTGTCCCAGATCTACCTGAGCTGTTGAAATAGAAACTGGACTTGGCAGACCATCTTGTAAAGTGCTGTTCTTGGTGGATGTTCATCCCTAACCAGGAGTTCTTGTGTGTTATTGTGAGGCTTACATATGCTTTTGTGATTGTATGGCTGGTGAGAAAGTTGTTTTATGTGAGCAAAAAGTTAGCCAGTGGAAAAAATTTTAAAATACTCTTCTGTATGCTGTTTTAACTAAACTATGGTAACTAAACTAACTAAACTATGCAAAAAAAGTATGGTAGCCCACATAATTAAATTGGTAGTTAAATCATTTTAATTGACAAGTCTGAGGTGTCTAAAATAAAAAAATTCAAGCAGTGAAAAGGTAATGAGCTACTTAAAATTATTGTAACAGTAAAATAAAATATTTTGTTACTGTAGGTAAGTAGATTTGCTTACCCTTTATATGCTGTAGGTTTGAATAGTGTCCCCTCCATTCATACTAATAACAAGACTATTTTAGATAGTAGCAACTTTCCTCAAGTAATTTTAAGATGATCTGTTAAACAGAGACAGCTTGAAAAGAGGAGGTTAAAAAATATCTCAATATTCCTCATTATTGCTTCCAGATGTAGAGAACAGTATTATTTTGGAAGTAAATGCAGTTGGTGGAAGGATCTGAATTTTTGGGGTAATGGGTACACAGACTTGGTTTATCTTTATTTCATTCAGAGTGGTATATGGCTGCAGATTACTGTAGTACTTTGGTGTGTAGTCATATATCTGAAAAATACAAATTGGTTTGGAGGGGTTTCAGAAAACGTTCATTCAGTAGCCCCTGCTTGGCTTCTCTTTTAGGATGTGTTTTTCTAGTCTTGAGAAGCGTGCCTGACAGCAGGTAAATGAACTGTCTGAGAAATGATGCCATAGGAAGAGGGCAAGGCAGACAGCAGCGTTTGAGCTGACTGCTGTCACATTTCACCTGCTGCTTGTATTTCTCCTGAGCAAGGTCAGTAGATTGTACCTGAGGCAGGTGTTTGTGGCTGCCTGCTCAATTCTCAGTGGCAGCTCTCCGGGGCTTGGGCAAATTCACTGGGCTGTTTGGCAGAGCTCTGAGCAGCACCAAGGACACTGAAGCTGTCTGTGTGCAAGATATGCTTATCTTTCACCCATGCTGAATTTTCCAAGTCCTGTGTGTTAGACTCAGATACCTGATACTGATCATTCTTTGGCTTGCTCCATTACCAAGTTTAAGGTGAGCATCATGAAGGAACAAGATCTCTGTATTGATGATATTTAGGACTTACTAGTGTTGTTTGAGTTGTAATCCTCAAATAGTTTTCTGAGATGGCTTGGTTTAATAAAGCATATAAATATTACTTTTACCTAACTCCTCTAAGCGGTATTTCCAGTGGTGCACACTTCTATTCAGCTGGCCCATATAATTCTTGTGGGTAAGACTCACAATGAAAACAAAAAAAAACCAACTTGGCAAAACCTTGTGTTATTAGTGGTTGGTTGTAGAACCTGAGGAATTGTAGCAAACTTGACTAACAGCTGAATCATAAGAGTAGTTGATTACCTGCCTGGAAGATTGCCTTGTTTGTCTTTGGTTTTATTGGCCCTGCTGGTGCCTTGCCCTTAAAGACAGCGTCATCTTCTGCAACAGTCCCTTTTTTGTTCAGGTGAAAACAGGAGTCAGTGATCAAAACATCTGCAGTTACAAACTAGGTAAAATTACACTTCAGCACTGCCACTGTCATAGTCACATTTCTGGTCACTTTGCTAAATTACAGTGGTTAAGAACTGCTGTTAACCACACACAGACTGAACGTGTTTATATTGCCTGGATTTTTTTCTTCATTTTTAAAAGGTCTAATCTTGCTCTCTGTTTGTTGGCTGGCTTTGATGAAGTATGGGGATTTCTAGTCTCTAGTGCCAAGCCAGAGCTGGGGCTCTGTATACCTTTTTTTTCCTTTTTAATTATGATCTATTTGATCTCTTAAAACTTTTTTATAATGCTAGAACCTTTGAATAAGGGAGTATCATGTATCTTCTAAGGAGCAGACTAGACTGCCAATCTGACAGCAATATCTCAGAGCAGTACTTTTTAAGTATGTAGTATTGACAAGCTCTTAATGTGGTTTGACAAATTCATTCTTCTTTGTGGCAGATGGGTAATTTTTATGGCCAGAGGAATTTCTTAGGACAGCTTGTTGGCTGCTACGTTCCCTCTGTAGTCATCTGCCCTGTAAATTTCTTTTTTTCCCCCGTGTACCTGTCTGTATATCTTCATACACAGCAGCCATCATTCCCCAGCAGAACCCATCCTGCTTGAATGAATTAAAGTTTACATGTTTTACCCACTTCAGTTTCTTGTGTTGAACCTTATCTTTTTTGCAGAAACTTGTGCAGGCAAATCATTAGGTGTGAACTTAGTGGTTGGTCTTTATCAGGCAGTGGTGTGTTTGATTTTCCTGCAGTGTTTTTTCAAGGAAGCTGTAAGACTGCAAGATGCAAATTTGGGGTTTAATTGAATCTATTTGTACACACTTTCACAGATTTGGGTAAAATCAAGGCATATGGGAATACAGGTGCAGGAGCTTTACATTCTTTGCACATAACAACTCTGTATACTTACACAGGTGGTTTTTATTTGTTTATTTTTTAAGAACTGTCTGGAAGTTGAGCCTTACAGGTTTCAGCAAGTGCAGCTGATACGTGACCAAAAGTTTGGTTTATCCACGTAAGGTTTAGGCCTGATAATAGGTTTATATATTCTGAATCAGGACTTGGAGTCATTGTAAAGTGATGAGTTTAATGCCAAACATTCACTGTTACAGCAGGAGATGTTAAAATGCTGCCCAGGCACCGTGTGGAAGTAGTTTGTACATGGCTGGTGGTGCTGGTGCCATACTGGTTCCATTGAAATAATGATCATCTGGGTTTAGCAAAACAGATCCTTGAACCTAAAACAGGGAACAAGAGAAAAATTGATCCCTTTTGACTTCTGTTTATCCTCTTGGCAGCACTTCACAGATCTGTGTCTGCTGTACATGTAGGGAGACCATTGCTGTTGGAGAGAGAGTTTGTACAACATTCTTGGCTTGATTGTTCCTGTCCCAGGTACACTGGGAGGAGGAATGTGGTGGCAGCAATTCCATTAAAGCTTCTGGTGCTGACAGGGGTGATTCTGTCTCTGAGGATATATCCAAAAAGTGAGGTATTGGTTTATTTCTACCAACAAAAAATGACTTGATTAGGATAGCTTGTTTCATCTCGAGCAGAGGACTTTTTGCACTGTAAGCTATTTCTCTGGCCTGTGCCAGTAAAGACATGCCTGGTCCATAGTACAGAAGCATAAACAGTGGAATGACACTTGCTTCCTTTGACAGCTGTACAGACTTTTTGATTAAATAAGTAGGTTTGAAATGCTGAAGAGGCATTAGTTATTGATTTGGCATGGAAGGGCTCTCAATCTTCTTGAAGGCCACTCTGGTTTGCAGTATAAATGCTAGAGTATATGCATGTAGCATTTTTAAAGTTTGTTTGGTTTTTTTCTCTTTAATTTGTGCTTTTTAATATACAGCTTTAGGAGAGGGGTTGATTATTTTTTTAATAAAAAAATAGGAAGAGTCACCACCTCACTCTGCGTAAATGAAAGTGTCTTTTTTGTTGTTCACTATGAATTATAGTCATTATATACTTTTACCCTTATGGCCTTGTTTTACTAGTAAGTGCTTCCACAGAAAGTACCTAATACATAAAACATCTAATTTAGATAATACTTACATTTTGTTAGCAAATTCAGGTTCAGGAGGCACAGGTTCACAACTGAAAATCAAAGGACTAAATTATAATTAATGGAGCTTCTGCATACCAAGTTACATACTTAATTTAATACTCATAAGGTGCATTGATATGTGTTTACAGGACAATCCCTTCACTTGAAAAACACTTGAAAAACTTAATATGAAAACTTCCTAATAAACCCCCACAATGTCAAAAAAAAAAACATCTGCCAACTGTGGTCTTCTGCCTTTGCAGAGAATCTGATCCACACCAGAAAACGTGTGTAGTCGTTTAAAAATTACTATTTCCATTTCCAGGCCTGATGAAAATAGCAGGTTTTTTTGTTAAATTTAGTGTTTAATAAATCCACACCTGTAAAGCTGAATGATGGAGGTATGTATGGTCACCATCAATGAAGAATAATCTTATTTTGGGATATGACACCCTTACTATGCCTTGGCTGCATTCAAGGCTGAACTAAAGTTTTGCAGAAAGAAGGCACTGAAGAAGGTTGCTGTGTGGGTGCAGCACGAAGCAGCTGGGGGTTTTCTGTTTGCATTCCATGACAAATGTGGGTTCCCAGCAGCAGTGAGAGGGGGAAGGGCTGCCCTGAACAGGCAGTTCAGTTCCCAGTCTCACACAGGTGAGCCTTTACTGGACATTGCTGGAGCATTGTGCAAGTTCATATTCTTGTTTTTTTGGGAGCTTGTTCTTGTATCCATGCCTTAAGGGCTAATGATTCAGAGCTCTCTGTTCCTGCAGCATGTGAAGAGAACTCTCGAGGGTGGGGCATATCTATATTTACTTTTTTCAGTCATTTGTGAAGTATTGAATAGCAAGAATGACTTTGCCTTAAAGGCAGGCAAACGCTATCAGTTTTTAAATATGAAGTTTGAATAGTATCTGTTGATAACAGTTTTCATTCTTTTTCTTGTATCTGGATGGTAGAAACCTCTTCCCTTGTTTTCCTGAAGGGAACAGGGATAGTTTGGAAGTGGAGCAGTGATCAAGAGGCATAGCTTTTCTGTTCCTCTGTAGGAAATATGTTGTTTCACCAGCATGGTTTCTTGTCTGTTGATCTACCTGGGGTTTTTTTTCCTCCTTGAGTATGGGAGGTGGGTAGCAATCTTGGGAGATCCTGGTTTTACTGGTGTGGGAATTGGCTACTCAGGAGGTACCTATGGATTGCATTGACCGTGCTTTCTAGGATTGATCTGTAACCTGAGCCAGTGTGGGTTTCAAATGGTCACTGCAAACCAATATATTCACCTTGTAATCTTTGAACTCAATCAATAAGATTGTTTAACTCTACATTGATCAAAAATTGATTTTTTTGGGAGCTGCCATCTTTTTCAGACACTTCCTAATTGCTTCAATTCTAGAAGGAGATCCAGTTCACAGGCTATTAATAGGCTATTAATGAAGTTTATGACCCGTGTTATTTAACAAGCCTGTGTAGACAAACAGAAGAGTTTTCAATTTAATCAAATGGATAGCTAATTTGGGAAGAGGTACTGCTATGTTAACCTTTTTCTTTTATTTTCTTTTTTTTCTGTAGCTATTGGCGAATATGAAGAGCTTAGAGCAGAAAATAAGAAAACGAAAGAAGAGGTTTGTATATATTGATGATTTATTTAATGCTAAAATGCTGAATGTCAGAATACCTTGTTGACTATGGCAGGTTGTTGTTTGCTGTTTTGAGTTCATTGTTACTTAGTAGTATTAAGTACCTATGTTTTAAGGAACAATGAATGCAGCTCCCACAACTATTCTGGCTGTCTCACTCCAGAAAACTTCCTGTAGATAGATTTTAAATGATTGCTGCTCTACCAGGTTTGCCTGTGATTGCATTGTGAGCGTAGACCTACTCACGTGTTTAGATAAAATTGTTTCTCTTTGATGTAAGTCTTGTTTTACTATGACTTTGTTTGCACAGGGGACTTACTTACTGAAAAGAAAAAATGGAACAATGTCCCTCACCCAGCCCTTCTGAACATTCAGAATGTAGGAATATGATTTTGGAAGGTAGTGAGGAATGCAGGGGAGTCAGTGATGCACTGTATTGTAAACAAAATTCTCCTTTCTCCAGTATTACTGAGCTGAAGACGTAAGAAACCTGTTAGTTTTCAAATCCCTGTTGGCTGCCAAGGCATGAAGATTTCATTTAGCTTTTTCTAAAATAATTTTGAAAGGGTCATTTTTAGTCCAGTTATAAATGTTGCAATTCAGGGCTGTGTTGAGAAGACCTTGTCCTTAACTGCTTTCTTATTATGAAAGAAAATTTGAAACTTGTCTTCACTTATGATTCAGCAGTGATTATCCACTGAGGCCAGCATACTGTGCTTCACTCCCTCCTGTCCACTATCTCCTTGTCTTTTTCACTTTCTTTATTGCTTCATTCCTGTTCTGCTGACATTCACCAGAGCCTGAGATATCCCATGAAATCTGTCTTCTGTCTTTGCTGTTTGGAAGCAATGCTCAGAGGAAAAGAAGAATGAAACTGGGTTAGACCAAGTTTCCATCCAGCCCAGAATCCTGTCTGTGACAGCAGCAGAGGGAGGCGTGTAGGTGCATGTTTAACACCTGGACAGCTTTCTCTTGCACTCTCCAAACCATTTGCAGCCTGGGAGCCTCTTCTGCTGAAAGTAATTCCAACATCCTGCCCTCCACTGCTCTCTTGTTTTAGTTTGTCCCATGCTGGCTGTTGGCTTCCATCACGTGTGGGGAGTGCCACACCAGGACTGTCCCCCACGTGACAAACAGGCTCCCCAGCTTTGCCCTGAACCCAGGTCGTGTCAGCTTTGGTGTTTCTTCAACAAAGCTTTGTTCAGCTTGGAGGGGGGAGGAATGAGGAGACTTTCCCTGAGCTACATTTTTATTGAAAATTGTTTTTCTTCAAAGGAAATTTAAATTAAAAAATCTGGTTTTGAAATTGAGATGGAATGAGATGTTCTGAGGTTATTCCTTCTGTTCTGCTCTTCTTTCTTCCTTGCTCCTCTCTCTCACAAGACTTCTTTCTACAGCTGCATACCTCTAGCCACTCCTGTGTGTTTCACCTCGAGGTTGGTATGAAGTTTCAGAATACTTGCATAACAGCTGAAAATCCTCCAACCCTGAGCACATGGGGATTACATTCCCAGTTGGGCAAATGAGCTAAACACGTGCTCAGGGTTGGAATTGCAGTTGTTATTCAAGTATTCTTCATCCAAGAACTTCCATCCTGCAAGTTGGTGTGCTTGTGTAAGCAGTCCTGGTTAATTGTTTAAGTCCATGAACTCAAGTGGTTAAATGTGAGGCCCTAAGTGCATTTCTTCCACAAAAAAAAGAAAAATAAATAGAATCTACTGATACAGAGTTCATGGTTATGGTTGTTTAGTGTGCCAGTATTGGAAGAAACTATTCCTTGTGTTCTTGCAGGGCAGGGTAATCCTAAAAGGTCATTAGCATCTTTAGCTTTGTGTCTTAGTTTGTGCTTTGCAGGATCACACCTGCTTTTGGAAGAAGTGTAGCACAGACTGTCTCTGCCTGTGGGTCTGGGAAGTTGTGGGTGATTTCTGTTCCAGTTTATGCCCCTGTCTGTCCGTATGGCTGTAAGCAAACGGCTTCCTCTGTATCAGTTGTGTCAACAGAAGAATGAGAAGTTGTTTTGTTTAGAAGGTGACTGGCAGACTATTTGTGGAAAGTACCACCCAGGAGTTAACTAGAAGTCTGTGTGTATGTGCTTTTGACAGGGTGGAATATTTTTTGAACTTACCACTATACTTGTACAACTCTGAAAGATGAGCTGTGCATGCAGAAATGATCCCAGTTTCCATTAGACACAGGGAGCTTGGTGGATAATGGGCAACTAACTGAAGATAAAATTCTAATTTTTGAAAATTTATGCTCTTTGTTCTGTATTTTTTCTTAAGACTAGAAAGTAAATTAACTTTAATGTAGGTTACTGTTTTCAAAGCCCTGCTGCTTTAAGAGGATGTTAATGACTGTGAAAATTCAGGAGCAGACTATAAGATCTTTGATCCAAAATGTCTCTTCCTCATTGCCTTTCAGAACTGCCAATTTGGAGACCACTGGTGGAGTCTCTGACAGCATTTCTGCAGACAATTTTTGTTAGTGTTTTTAAATACTTACAGAAAAAAATGCAGCAAACATTATATTGGTAGATTACATGTCTTAGGCCAGCTTTTTTATTGACATAGCCAACAAAACATGCATACCAAGTCCTCCAAAAATGGATAACTAATGTTCAGCTGCACACAAATGTGGGTAAGTTAATATGCAGTTCTGACATATTCAGAGTCAGATCATGAATAAATATTTGACTACTTGCTAATCAGACAGAAATGACTCTGAACGCTGGTTTTGACAGTGTTTTGTCACACTGCCAGTAGGGGAAAAAAAAAGCAAGACAGCTATCCAAAACAGTAGGTGTAATACTATATCTCTGATACATCATTCATGGTGTTTGCTCTGTTAAAGCACATGTATAGAGTGGATTATATGTTTTGTCACCAAATGGGAATGGGGAAGGGATTCTGCCTTGGTGACATGCTCATTGTTTCTGTAAGTAGAGTATAGCAAATGTCATTGGATACTTTTGAGCACTGTACCAAACTCACAATTTTGGAACAAGCATTAAATCTGCATAAATTTCACAATCTGTGTAAATGGGAAAGAATTGTGTCTTGTGTTGCTTAGCAATGGCTTAATTGACTATATGACTGCTACGTGAACTTCTTGCATTTTAATATCTGGGCTGAACAATCTCCTTGTTGTTTTTCCCTTTGAAGGCCTTTCACTGAAGTCAGTAGGAGCAAAATATTTGGCAAAAAAGAAGCCTGTTAGTAGAGAATAGACTAGAAACTAGAAATTAAAGTATTGCTTTGTATATTGGGTGCCTAGAAGGCAAAAATCTGAATGGAGTTGGATCAACGAATCTTCTGAACTTGTGCCTGCAAAGGTGTAGAATTGTATGGAGTTACTCACAAAATTAATTTTGGCAACTGGGCTGTTAATTAGTTTCTAAAAATAGAGGTGCAATGTCTTTTTACTGCTAAGAGATTATCATTATCTCCTATAGCCAGTTCAGGTCTGTTTCTTTTGGAGTTTTTTCAAAGTGGGTAATAAGGCTATAAATATTAGATTAGTAATACTAGATATACTAAATAAAATAGAATAAACGCTTATTTTCCTTTGCAGAGAAGCTGGAACTCTTAAAAAAAAGTTAAAAACAGAAAATTGACTGACAATCCAGGCGTTATTAATTTATTAATTTTTATTTGAGGATGCTCAAGTATGGAGCTATGCCTTAATACTGAAAAGGGGAAAATTAGAAATATACACTGTTTCTCCTCAACAGTTGCGTGTGCTTGAATGCGACAAGTGAATTTCAGTAAATTTCATAGTAATGTTGTGCTATTTGCCTTTTAGTATTTAGGATTAGTGATACTTCTGTCCATGAACAATTCTATGTATCTCAAATTGCTTTTTTTTTTTTTAAAGTGAGGTGGTTGTGAACTTTTAATACTTCTGTGCAGGTTTTTGTGAGAATTCACACTTCTAAATGTTGATTTTTTAAACTTCCTTTTTAAAAGTAAGGTCAGTTTATTTTAAAGGGTGACAATATTTTTTATTATGAAACATAGTTTATAAGATATTTATTTTTGTGTAAATTTTGAGTTTGAAACAGTTCAAGTAGTGAAAGACAATCTGAAATTTTTCTAATTCTTAGAAGGTAAACTGGTGTATTTTTTTGGAAGGACCTGTAACAGCTCTGCTTGCACAGCTCTGATTGCAAGACAGAAGGCAAAGTGCTTCCCATTGATCATTTCAGCAAGGGCAGCAATCTCCCGCTCTCCTTTTCTTCCTGCTCTTTCATTCTGAAGCACAGCAGCAAAAGGAAAGTACTGAGAAAGCTATGACTGGGAGCAGGAATTGCTCTGCAGAGACCCAAGCCTGGAGACC
Organism: Climacteris rufus; assembly: GCA_013398175.1. NCBI lineage: Eukaryota > Metazoa > Chordata > Aves > Passeriformes > Climacteridae > Climacteris > Climacteris rufus. The sequence goes on from VZRZ01005789.1 coordinate 46,636, forward strand.
CTGATTGTGCAGAGAAATGTCGCAGTTATGAGGAGAACAGTCAGCTTGCCGTGGCCCAAATGGAGCTCTCCCTGAAAATAGCACTCGAGGTGAAGTGGAATAGGTCATTTAACTTCCCCTTTCACTGCACAGGGAAAGCTGCTACGCCTTACAGCGTGCTGCCTGGAGGATTTTAAAAGGATTTTTTCCTGTGGTTGGGAATAGGCAGTGTTCTACATCCTCTGCATCAAGTTTCCGTCAGTAGGAAAGTGTTGTTGACTTCCACAGGCAACAGATGAGATCCTGAAAATGCAAATGTTCCTGGTTTTTGAACTGAGCATTAGAGGCATTTGCTCACTTAATGTGCAGTGGGCTGAAAGCTTGCAGTGTGCAGAACAGTCCGTGGGTGAAGTATGTCAGTGTGGCTGCAGTGTCGTTCTTGGGAAATACGGGGAGGCAGCAGCTCCCACCGATTCCCCTTCTGCAGCAGAACTGTGCTCTGCAGGAACAATCAGAAATACTCTCTGCGTCTTTCACTGCCTTCTGCTCTGAGACTGCACTTCTGCCACTAAGGTAACACAAATGTGTGCTGAGGAGACAGAGGGAGGGCAGCGAGCAGCAACATTCATGCACAGATTTCCCTTCCCCACCTCTCCTGTGCAAGGTTCTCTTAACAGGGTCTTTGTTGGCAGGGCCCCAGGAAACGGTGAGTGCTTGTCTGGTGCCGCTTGCTCTGCACATCTTTGCTCCTTCTGCAGCTCTGCCTTGTTTCACAGACCTTACAGCAGCTGGTGACTGACCTGTCCCCCTGCTCAGCCACTGTCCCTTGAAGCCTCATCCCCCCAGTGCCACAAGAAGAGGGATTGCTTGTTGAGTGCAGCTCCTTGCTCCCACAGGGAGCCATCAGCTGTGTGGAGGCTGCCCCTGAGGCAACACCAATGGCATCCTCGCCTTGCCCAAGAGCAGATTCTTCTTTGGGCCTCATCCAAGGTCCTCCGTAGCTGATAGAAGAGTTCTCTTGAATTTGGCTGCCTTTGAATCGTTCCCTTCTTGTTGCTTAACAGCAGGCTCCTTCCCCAGCTAACTCAAAGTGGCTCCTCATGTGGAAAAACTGAAAATCGAGCAAAATTATTTCAGGTCTTTTTTTTCCCCCCAGTTCTGTTCCAGTGGCCAGTATCCTTGTGATTGGAGTTGCATTGTAAGGAGCTCAGTCACACAGATCTCTTCCAGAAGTTATCTCATGGTCTTAGGTTGATTTATTGCTGTGAACATGCACAGCGCATGCGAGGAAGGATGTGTGTGTAAGACACCTTGTGTGCCAGTCCTACTTCCCCCCAGGTCATGTGTTTTTCACACTGTGATTAATCACTGACTGTGTCTCTTGTGAATTTTACTCATTTCTTTGAGTTCTTTCATTTACTTACAGAATGGGTTTTCTTAGAGATGTCTATTTAACATCTGTTTTATTCTTTCTCTTTGAAGAAACCGTTCCATCATAAGATCAGTGATTGCAGGCCTGTGTAGTGTTAGCAATAACTACAAAATTAAGAAAACTGGTGTGATGGGAAGTCCTTGAAGCATGAAAATGAGTGTCTTCCTTTCTACAAGGCTGTAGCTTTGCTCATGATTTTATGAAAGTTAACAGCTGTCCCTGATGATTGGCTTTGAGGTTTACTTTGCACATGGTGGGTATAGAAATACAGGCCTCTTTTCCAAGTCTGTTTATGTTAAAGAAACTAGACTTAAAGCATATTTTTGACATGCAAAGTTTTGCTTTTACTGTTGGTGTAACATGGATGACTGTTTGTGTCAGTTTTGGATAATGTGTCTCTTCTGAAATATTTTCAGAGTAGCTCTGAATTGGAACCTAGAATCAAGTACAACATGCCAGTTTGATTAGGAAATACTCTGGATAATGAATTTTTTATGCATAATTTCCATCGATCTTACATGGCTGAGAGGAAAAAGAGAACATGCTTTGATAGGCTTCTGTGCTTTACTGTGGTGGCAATTGATCTTTGTTGATTTTGCATGTTGTGACTGACTGCTAATTAAATAACCAGGATCAGTGTTTCATTTCAATTTTCTCTTTTCCTACAGTGTGACAAAATCAAGCAAGAACGAGATGAGGCTGTCAAAAAACTGGAGGAGTTTCAGAAAAGTAAGCTGATAATGTCAGTGGGATTTTCTTGATGTAGACAGTTATGAACATAATGCTGCACACCCCATAGCAGTGTTAAGAATGCAGAGATTCAGGTCCACTTGCTGTTTCTCCTTCAAAGCTGTATTTTAAGGGGCTGATCCAGTGAGACTTTGCCCACAGTCACACTAAATGCTGTACCAGCATTTGCAGTCTGGCACAGGTAGTCATTCTCAAGCTGCAAAGTGGTGAAAGTACAGTGCTGCAAATGTGGCTCTATCTCACCTGGATTCTGCAAGTGACTTTTGGAGTGATACGTGCTTGAAGTGAGTGGGGTTTGATACTGTTGCTGAGATTTCTGATAATAATAGTGGCAATGTTTTCATGAAAGAGTAAAAGTACTGTAAGCATAGACACACCAGTAAAGGTTCTTAGGATGTGCTGCTCTCACTTGATGATTTTTAGAGCAAGTTCTGTCTTGTCTGGGCTATGAGAATGGCAATATTCAGTTTTACACTCCTATGGTAATGGTTCTATTGAAACCGTATGGTGTCTGGAAGCAACAAAGCACATCTAATGGGAGTGGAAGTATCCTAGTGGAATAGCTCCTTAGAAGAGACAATTACAATGGGATTGTGGTCTGTTATGTCTGGTTTGTGCCAGTACAGTGAGCTGCACGATGAAGCATCAGAAATGTGGAAGAAGTTAATGCAGGAGAAGGAAATCACATGGTCTATACTTTTGTGTGACTGTGTTAATAGAGGAATTTGCTCACTTCTGTTTTATAATAGTTTGTGTGATACAATTATGGAAAAGAATCTAAAATCAACAGGAATTGTCTACTGCCTTAAATGATCTTAGATAACTGTTCTGTGAAGCAAGAATGTTCTCTAAGAAGTATAATTCCTTTGCAAAAACGGCTGCCTGTTTTGTTTTTGTTATGATATGAGGAATACTGGAGTGTGGCAGAAAATGTCAAGTAGTTAAGACTTAAAATCTGAGGTAAGATTTGATGTTGTAAGATTTTATAGGTTTCTTTTATCTTCCTTTCACGTTTTTAAAGGACATACCTTGTAAACATAGTGATAAAATGCCAGGAATATTAGGATTTTAAAGCAATAATAGAGCCCATTATTTAAACGACAATATAAAAGGCAATTATATTGATGAAGAGCTACATTGGCTTTGTGTCTGTGAATAAACTTGGCCTGTACTCAGCTTCTATTTGTTCTCCTGGCATAAACACATATTGTGTGTGATTCCAGTTTAATGGGGCCCCGTTTGTATGCCAAGCAGCTGCATTTTAGGCCCTATTGCGTGATTTCATAGCTCTCTGAAAATTGGTTCTATTGAGCACAAGAGATAGAAGGTGGTGGTGGGGGGGAAAGCTTCAACACACAATCATTTCTTTTCAATTGGAGCCAGCAAGGTTGATGACAACATGACCATTGTGTTATAATGATAAGACCACTAAGGATCTGTACCTCTCATCAAGGCTTTCACACAACAGCAGATACAATTTAATTCACTGCTCTGTCAGCAGTGCTGATACCATTATGCCGTCTGTCTCCACAGTTATAATCACTGTCCTCCGAGAAATGCAGTTGAAATGATCTTGAGCAGTCAAAGAAACTCTCAATTAAGGCTGCCACTTCCAATGTGTCAGATTGTGTCTTATGCACTTGGTACAATTTTCACTTCCAATCCTGTTTATTTACAATGTCTACCAGTAATTACGCTTAACATGTCATTTAGTGAGGGTGCCCCTGCCAAGGAGATTGTTGGGTGCTGCAGCACCATTGAGGGGGAGTTTCTCGCAGTCAATGCCATCAGCGGCTTTTAGTCCCTGATGGGATGCAGTAGTAATGTTGATAATGCAAGTATCGTGCTCATCAAGTCATAATTAGATGCCACTCAAATGTGCCACTTGTAATAACAGTGTTGATTCATGTTTTCTCGGTGACTGCAACTACTAATTAGTTAAGTGGTTTTTGGTTGGCCTGCATTTGCTGCGGATTATTATTACCCCTGAAAAAAACTGTCAAGGTTAGAGATGTTTCAGGCCACTTAGTGCTTCTTTATGAATATTAATATTGACATAATAAGAACTTTGGACAGAGTTAGGAAATAATATATTTTTTGTATTTAATTTGGAAAGACTTTTTCCCCTGAGTTAATCATAATTGCAGGTTAATTAAGTTTAAATGAACCAAGAGTAATCCCTAGTTCTCCCATGTGAGCCCAATCCTTGTTTCCTAACTTCAGCCTTGCTTGAGGCCATTAGATCCCTGTGTGTAAAGTGGGAGCAGCTCTGTATCTCCACTGCTCCCTCATCCAGCCCAAAGCATCTCATTGCTCAAAGCTCCCAGAGATAGGTAGAATAAAAACAGAAGAGATATGGACATGTACTACCTGAAACCTTTCCTCGCTCAAATTTAGTGTAGCAGCTGATACAGCAGACTTGGAGCAGATAATTTCTTCACAGTCAGGAGAAATGGAATTTCAAAGACAACCAAAGAAGAGGTGTGGTAGCTCTGCTGTTAGAAGAGTTCATGTGAATATAGTTTTTAGCCAAGATTTACCAATACTCTGCTCTGCTTTTTCTTGTTTTATTGTCTACTGGTGTTGTGTCTTTCATGCAGCTACTCAGCAAACCAATGTGTTGCTGGTTTCCTGTGCAGTCAGGCAGCCTAGTCTCGGCCCTGGTCTCATGGAAGATTTTGTGTGTGTGTGTGTGTGTGTTGGAATCTATGTTGTAGCCAGTGGAGGTAGGTGGGACCATGGTGCTTATTTAGGGCATGCTCAAGAGCAGACTTCAAATAAGGAACAGTTCAGACCAGAAAGTGAAAAGAAACTTTATGACACACCTAAGTTAATTTGCTGTTTAAAAATAGCAAGGTTCCAATCTTCTGAAAATGGCATCCATACCAAATTTTCAAGAGAATTATGATGGCAGTTTTAAGGGACAGTTGCAAAGGTCTCACTTTGATTTCTCAAGTGTTAGTGAAATAATGATGATGAATGAGGATGCTCAGGGAGCATCCTGCTGACCTTCTACTTCCTTAAGTTTATGCTCAATTCTACACTTGCCCCTCTAATGCTGCAAACATGGCTTGAGAGGGTTGCTTAAGAAACAAACCAAATATTCAATATTCAAAACAAACCAAATATTCAATGTTCAAAACAGTTCCTATCGACGCAGATCATCTGAGTGTGTACTTCCCTGTATTTGAAACGCTTGCATTCAAAGTCAGCCAAAGAAGATGTAGTGTTTCTGATCATGGGAGGCATGTGTCAAGCACAGGAAAATCCTGACTAATTTCTGAACTCTTCCCTTAGTTTCTCACATGGTTATTGAGGAAGTAAACTGTATTCAGAACCATCTTGAAATTGAGAAGACGTGCCGTGAAAGTGCTGAAGCTTTGGCTTCCAAGGTGAGAAGAATCACGGTGATGCTGTTTTATGTGATGTATTTATTCACCTCTTTATTTATCTATTTATTTATTTAAAACTTGAGATTGTATGCATGACCCTTATATGTTTTTGTATATTCTTGTGGATCTGTGAAATAGCATTGAAGTGACAAAAAACTAAAAGCTATGTGTGAGATGCAAAATACAATTGTTTCCTTTAAGGAAAAAATTACCCATTTTAATATAGTTTCTATTTTCATGGGCCAGCATCCCGATATCTAGTTTTCATATGCATTTAGGTTAAATGGAAAATAAGTTTTAGAACTCTCCTGTGTGAAAACAATAATGAGCATTTCAGTGACTAAATCAAATGGAAAAAGTCAACCACTGCATTACATTTCAGGTGATTGTTTATGAAAGCAAAGCGAGGGCAGAGGAAAGGTGACCTCCACTGCTCTGTTGATTGCGTCTAGTCTGATGAATTTAGCAAGTGTGTAATTTTCTATATTCCATCTCATCAGAAGTGCATTATTATTAAAGAATGTTTTTATCTCTCTTATATATTTTTTGTTGTGTAAAATGCGTCTGAGCCACTTCATCAGAAAATGGATTACAGCAATTTTGAACCAAATTTCATTAGCAATGCTGACTGCTTTTTTTTTTCCCCTTTTTTTTTCCCCTCCCCTCCCCATTCCCTGCCCAAAGTACATCCTTAGATATGGTAAAAATCACACCAGCAAGAAATCACTTTAATTTAGATGCATTAGCAATGTACTTTCTAGAGGTATTTACTTAATTGTTTGCATAATGACACTATATTAGAATTCATAAGATAGACAATCAGCATATAAGCAAGAAAATGAACACATTTATGCAACTTGTCTTCTTCTCTGCACTTTCCCTGTAATGCATGTACAAGGGCAGTTCAAAGACTTGCTTTACTCCATGGGGCTGTTTGTTGCTATGAGCTGACTAAACCATGTAAGGTTTCTCACACCCCTCTTCCCACTTGCTCATTCTTTGGGAATGAGATGAAGAAATTCTTAAGTAAATCTCCCATAGCTGAAGGGCTGAGGAAAAGGGGGATTAAAGATGATTGCTTAGGGAAAAAATCAGGGTCAGATGAACTTTACAGTGTGTGTTTTATTTGAAGGTACATGTTGGACTTCTGAAGTCATGTAGTATGTCACTAGTAGAAAATTGAGTCTCATTCTGGACACAGAGAATGCTTGGCTGGTGGGTGGACCATCACCCCAACATTTACCTGGACACCCCTGAGACTGTGCAGAGTTTGCAGAGAGCTGCTGCAGTGGGGTGTCTGGATGCAGAACAGTGAAAGAAAAGAGAAGAATGAAACATTTGCAGTGATTCCTGTTCATTTTTTCCTGGCACCTTGATCAAGACAGAGATGCCTTCCAGAACCTCGTCTGTACCATCCACCAACCAGTCATGTGTTTAACCATCCAACCCAAAGTGGTTTCTGACTTGTGGTCTGACCCATAAAGAATTGTTTTATGAGGTGGCCTTTATCCTACTGACTCAAAAGAATTCTGAGATAATTCTGTTGTGACTAGGAATGTAGTAGTTGTGGTGTTTGTAGTTTGTAAGCAAAACAGGGCATAGGAGAAGGTAAGAATTTTTGTTTAACCAATTGATACAGCTGGGAAAGCCAGATGAGCTTTCAGGATCACAAACTCTTCTTCAGGTTGTTCAGTTGGGACTCCTGTTGATGCTGGTATGTGCTTTAGGGTGAGGAGCTGAAGCTGCTGTCACAAAGCATGTGTAGCATTAAGTAAGCTTGGTAGCTGATTAATTGATTTGAATCTACACAAAGTATTTATTAAACACGAATACTAGAGAGGAAAAAAGATAAAACATCATGTTGAATTCAAGCATCCCACCTTCAGACCACTTTAATGTTCAATGGAACATTTAATCTAATGTTAACTCTATCCTCTTTGTTTGATAGATCCTTTCGTGGCAAAGAAAAAAAAAGTTAGCTTTTTTTTCTTGCCTGGCGGCTTAAAGACAGACTAACTAGCTTCTTACTGTTTGTCCTCACCTTTCAGCTGAACAAAGAAAATAAGACCTTGAAAAGAATTAGTATGCTTTGTATGGCCAAACTGGGCCCAGAAATTATCACTGAAGAGATTAACATTGATGAGGACGAATCATCCACAGATACAGAAGCTACCTCTGGATCATGCAGTTCTGTGCACTGTCAGCAGCAAATAAAAGGTGAGCATTGTTTCTGATCCTACACCACTGTGCAAGGTAGAAGTTGTCTAAAGAACAGCAGTGTTGGTTTGGACCAGAGTTCCATCTGGTTCTGAGTCGTGCTCTGGGAGTGGTCAGAACCAAAGGGTTTCCAGGAGTGCCCGTAGGAACATGGTGGGCTGGTAGGGATAGTGTGTAACACACATGGGGGATGTACAGCCTGCAAAGGAAGTTACAATGCAACAGCAAAATGAGATCTACCCAGCTAAGAGTTCAGTGTTGCTGAGTCAGTAAAAGAGATATTTCCTAAAACCCATAACAAAGTACAAGTTAAGCAGAAGGACAAGGACACCCTGGTATTGCTTCACCTGCAGTGTCATTATTTCAAAGCTTGTTGGACAGGACTCTCCATTTCTGTGTCCATTGTGTACCTTTGTATGCACAAACTTCACTCACGTTCAGAGCTATTACCAAACAAACAGCTTGAAAGGGACTGTTGAACTGGGTAAAACAGCAAAGCTTGAGAACGTGGAAATACATTGATAAGAGAAATCTGTGCACTTCTGGTTCTTTTTTGAAAGGCAGTTTGTATTTCATAGTCCAAAATCAGCCTTCCTGTCTCATGTCTGTGATGAAATCATTGTGATTTTGCATGTTGTTGTGTCGTAGTAGGCAAAACAGAGGAACACCCATTCTGGATTTGGTGACGAGAGATTGTGTTTCACTTCTTTAAAAAAAAGCTTTCACTTTTTTTTTTTTAATTGCAACTTACAGTATCAAGTAATGTTGAAGTACAGCTTTTTTGAACTTTCATTATGACCTTGTTAATTGTTTTCTTTTTGAATGCAGCAGTGGCAATGCAGTGGTACAAAGTATTACTGAGGAAAAACGATGTGTGTTGTAAAAGTGCTTGTAAAACAATCCCACCCAAGAAACAAGGTGTCATAATACCCCTCTATAATAAGCAGTTTTCCATCCTATGGATGTAGGAAAAGAGGCAGTGAGTGGTGTGATGCACACCATGCAACCCATCTGAACGGGAAATAAGACTGGAATACCTCTTATCTTTATTGGAGAAAGGTGTCAAGAATACATGTAGAGAGCAAAGACTGGCTGCAGATCAGAGGAGAGTGTTGTTAGGAGGGTAGCAGGGTCAAATTAGAGAAATACTGCAGAAAATCTCTGATTTATCTGGTGTCTGTCTTGATGAACAATTCCTTAAAACATGAAAAGTGGCATTTTGGGGATCTTGTAAGTCTTCTAGCCTTCTCACCATTCAACAAAATATTGGATGTTTCTTGGAATGATTTCTTCCACCACTTTTCTGTAGGGATACACAAATAAGGCAGTAAAATCTGAGGCTCTATGTGGTATGTGGATATGCTTTCTTCTCTGGATGGTGAGGTTGATATAAATGAGGTACCATAAATTTCAGTGAGACTTTTTTCCCCATTAATTTCACTAGAAAGCACAGATCTGTAAAATGGATGATGTGGATCAAGAATCTTTTAAGAAATCTTTTTATTTATTTTAGAAAGTGTATGCCTTTAATTTTTGAGTACAATAAATCTGAGGCTCCTGAACTGGGAGGGGGGATGCTGGTGTAGAATGGACAATTTCAAGGTGTGAGACCAAACAGAATGGCATCCAGCATGTCATCATCATCTGCAGTTGATGAGCCACAATTTTCTCTACTCGTGGTTGGCATTCAGTGAACAGCAATGCTGTCAAATACTGGAAGCAGGTGGGGAATGAGAGCATTTACTGAAAGCTAATATATATCAATAAATTTTTATTTTTGTGGTGATTTTATGTTAACCTAAACCTTGATATATTATGTATGCAAACTGATCTCCTGTTAAGAAGTGATTATAATCAAATGTTTTATTCCATTGTGAATTTAATTTATTTCATATTTTAATAATTAAGGAACAAAAATTCTGCGGGGAAAATTACAAGCATTAGCTCTTCCATCAGTAAAGGTTATATTCTGACTCTGTTCACATAATGTTACAAAGACTATAAATTGGCAGCTGTTCAGGACAATTTCTTCAGTGTAAACCTCCCAAGTATTAACTGCCTGTTGTTTTGTTTATTTCCCTTGTGACAAGAACTCATGATCCAAAAAGAATTGAAGTGCATTAATTTGTTTTAAAGAACGCCTCTTAAAAATTGCTTTCTGTTGCCTCCATGCCAGTCTCTGTGATGTGACAGTCTCCTGAGTAGGACTGAGGACACTCTGTGGTGGCAGGACTGGCCCCGTTATAGCAGGAAATGAATCATTCAGAATGCAAATAAAGGCAGCAGTACTGAACAAGGAGCTTACCTCAACAGAGTAAATGTGAAACTGTGGCCCAGTTATAGATCTGTTACTTGACACTTGTGCAAAGTTCATTAATTATTGAGAATGTTCCTTGATTACAGCTGATGCTTGATATGTAGTTCAGGTGTTCCATACTCAGCTGTGCTTGCATTGCTGTGACATTTCCTTTGTTGTTGTTTTTCGAATAAAATGCATTTTTCATTTCCTTCCTCAAACTGTAGAGCTGCGGGATCAAATCGTATCTGTTCATGAGGAAAAGAAGACCTTGGCCATTGAACTGGAAAACCTGAGGTGCAAACTTGCAGAAGTAATTGAAGAAGTATGTATTGTACCATGGAAGGCAAGACCGTGTTAGTGTGGTACTTTTGGTGTCTCATTTTGCTAAAAACGCTCAGTTGTGAAGTTAATTGAATTCTGTCTGATCTCAAGTCCTGCCAGTGATGGATCACTTGGGGCATACCCCTGGAAGGGGCCTTCTGCATCACAGGCCAGTCTGTTGCTGGCACATGACTTCTCCTTATCTGTTTGATCTGTTCCAGTGCCCATATTGCAGCTGTCACCTCCCCTTCCTGACAGCCCCTCACCCATCACAGCCTGCAGGGGTTTTTTGCATTTCCTTAAACCTGTAGATCTGTAAGAAATACCTTTGTAGGACACATAGTTTAATCACTGGTGCTACTTCATTGAGCATATCCTCAAGTTTAGCCATTGGCAGTGCCATGTCATGGTAATTAGACCAGCAAATTGGCTTTTTGAGCCAGCAAAGTTTCGTTCTTGCTGTAAGACTGGATAAGCCATGTACTGATGCAAATCAGGACTTAGTGGCTCTTCCTGTCTATGCAACACTTGCATTCAAAAAGACACAGCTGACAGCTCTTGGACAATAAACAGAGCTGAGGGGAAAAAAAGCCAAAACAGGAGTCTGACTATATTAAAATGCAAAAAGTCAAGTAACTTTTCAACCAGGTGCTATGGCACCTGATCCTGAAAGGTGCCAAAGATGTTATATTTGCAGCTGTGACTGGAATGTGCCATGGTAGGATTAGTTCATAACCTTTTATGACATCTGTTATGACATCTCTAAGGTGGAGTAAAAGTGCTTTCCATCCCACTCTAACACCAAGCCAAACCTAGGAAATAGAACTTTAATGCTGCTTGCATTATGTATGTGCTGTAAGCCTTATGCCACTAACTAAAATGCTCTTGTTTTTGATGTGCTCTTTATACTTTTCTAGGTAAATAAGTTGAAAGAAGAAAAGGCTGATTTGACAACTGAAGTTAATAAGCAACAAAAACTGCTGGAGAAATGTAACAGAGGTGTGTGGTCTCAGCGGGTTCTCTGACAGTTTGCTACATCCTTTGCAGAAACTTTAGAGCTTTTCTGTTTCAGTACAAAGAGTAGGTTACAGAACAGTAATTTCTGTGGTCCAGATCTGACACTTGGCCATATTGCTGCACAGCATCAACACATGGACTGTTCCAGGCACTCTGTACTCCAGGAAAATGTGCCAGTGTAAATAGCAGGTGTTATGTGAGAACAGGAAGACTTTTCCTTGTGGGGCACAAGTGGTAAACTAGGGCAGGAGGGCAGTCCTTCACAGAGATGGAGTTTGAACATTTATCTCCTGGTTTCCTAAATCATTACACCTGTTTTCCTTTTAGTTAGGACACACCTAATAACTTTGAATGTCTGAATACTTGGGAGCTACTTGGTTTACGTTCAGAGGATGATGAGAAAAAGGCAGGAGTGCCAGAAAGTAAGAAATACGATTTTCAAGTTATGGAAGGAAATCAGAAATTTTCCCTTCCTGGAAAGAGAGGAGGGGTAAAACCAGGGCAGAGAAAGTCTACAAAGAGATATGACTCAGAAAAGGAAGGTTCTGCCTAATGAAGGTAGGTGCTTCTACATGAGTAATGATTGACCCCAAAGAAGTTACAAGGGGAGAAGTTTTTAATGCCTTGGATTACTTTGCCCTCTTCTCCTGTTGCTTACTTAGCCTTGTGAAATTACAAATGATTTGGTAAAATACCTCACTGGCTGTTTCACCTTTTCCTGAAGTGGAAGACAGTGGCTGAGATGCAGTAGGGCATGTCCTGTAAGCCTCCACCAAGTGTCCATCTCTCACCTTTTCCATGTGTCTGCATTGCTTAAGTCTGTGACAGGCAGTACTTGAAGACTCTTTTAACATTGAACTTAAGAATTTTAATTAAACAGATTAGCTTGAAGCTTTTGATGGAATAGTGTGACATATGAAAAGTTTATGAAATGTTTTCTTTTTTCTAAGCATGATCAGAAGAACAGCCCCTAGTTTCACATTTGCCTGTTTTTCAGGAAGGAAGAGTTAAAGCAAGATTTTTTTGTATGCTTGAAATGAGCTATCAAAATATCTAATTCAATACGTCGTGTATCCTGTGTCTGTGTGACACTGTGTTGGAGCTGTGCACTCCATGCATTTTAGTCAAAGTTGATGAATTTATCCTAAGTCTTTCTAAGTATGTTGGTTGGTTCTTGGGTATTTTTTGTGTATGGTTGGTTTTTATTTGGCTGGTTTTTTTAAGTTAGCATCATCTTGAGAGTCAGCTGGGCTGGCTTTATCCCACTGTCTAAATCACCACTTACTGTATCTATCTTTAAAAAACTGTTATGCTCATCTCCAAACTGGGTAAACAAATAGCATAGCAATCTTTGATAGATTCATCAAAGCTCTCTTAAGGCTTTGGTCACATACACCCAAAGAAGCAAAATGTTCTTGCTGGTACTTGATGCCTGTTACTGGAGATTTTGATTGTGAACAAGAGGAGTATTCCTCTATTCAGAAGATCAGCAATTGTGCATATACATGGTGAGGTTCAGAGCAAACAGGACAAATATTGCAAAGCAGACTGTATGGAAATGTAAAACTAGGTCATGCTGTCAGTCAGGGATTCATGGTACTAGGGAATAGCAGCTTATGTGGGTAAATCAAACAGTAGTTCTTCTTTTGATCTGTTCTACTTCTATTTCTCATCTTGTTTTATTCTTATAAACAGTGTCTGTGCTTGCAGTAGAGGAATATGAAGAGCTTCATGTAAACTTTGAACTGGAAAAGAACCTGCGGAAGAAAGCAGAGTCGTTTGCACAAGAGGTGAGCAGTCAAGGGAAGGGATCTTGTAAAATGAAGACATTGCAACTGGGAAAAAGCTTACCAGCTTAGATAACTTGTTTTCAATTCCCAGCTCTCATCCAGCCCCATATACGACTTAGCCATCTGTGCTTCACCCATAAAATGAGTTTGCTATTTCAACAAGCATTTATAAAGCACTTGAGAAGTATTCATGCAGTCTTACCTGTGTGCCCCTTTCAAGGCAAGGCTATAAATTTATGATGGGTTTATAAATGTGGTGTATGTAGTGGTTGGATCTGGGAGGGATTAGCTGCCTTTCCAGGGATGTAATTTGAAGGACTGTGTTTTTCCTGAAAAATATGTAAACTCCTAAAAAAGGTGTTGCAAAAATACAATATTAGTTGAGGGACACGTACTCATTTTGAAAGATTATATTGGAAGTACTTTTTGTAACTGAGTAACAAGCTGACAGGCAAGAACTTAAATACAATGCCAAAGAAATGAAGATTATTTGCAAACTAGTATTTCTTGGGTTTTGTCATTATTTAGTTGTTGTCTCTTCTGAGAATATGGACCCCTGTTGGTGCAAACTGTCAGCATAGCTGTTCACTTGAAGCTTTTCATTCCATGAAATTCTCCCATCCAAGATGGAATCACTGTAACAGTGAACTTCAGGCCTGCATTATACTTCCCTTTGTGTACCTGCTTGTCTTACTTTGGCACTGTGCTGTTCAGAAGGATTTTTAGAAAGTTTTTTAAAATACAGGACCACATGACAACAACAGCGCTGCTCATTTGTATTTGGGGTACTAATATGTCAAATTACTTTAAAAACCTGTTATCATTGGCCTGATTTCACACTGCTGGTGTCCCTTGAGTGACCTGAGACATTAAAGACAGGCTGTGGCCCACAACTGCCTCCACATCAGCACAGCTTTCTGCTCGAGTGAGGCTGTGCGAGCGTCCTCTCGCATGGATCATGTCACAAGGTCACAGCTCTGTTTGGAGAGCTAAGTTTTCCAGGGTGTGCTTGCAGTAGCTGTGTTTGGATTATGCTAAGGATGTTCAGGGATTTTCTGCTTGCTTTCATTAGCCACCTGCTTTCTCTGCCACTATAAAATGCTTCTTTTAGAAAAAAATTCTGCTGGATTTTTGCTTGGATTTTGCGAAAGCCACAATGGTTGGTTGTGATGAGCTGTGTGGTGATGAGAGAAGGAAGAGCTTGGAGTAAAGGGCTGCCATGGGAGGGGACCAGGGAAGCAGCTGGGGGGCGCTGCTTTTTGGAGGGATGCCCTTGGCCCCACCTTTTTCCAGGTGAGGAGGATTTGCCACAGAATGTGAGCACTTGGGAGTGCAGGTGTGAGAGATAATGGGCAGGTGAGCAGGAGGGAACACAGATGGGGGAGAGGAGACACACAAGAGGGAGGGAGCAAGCACATAGTGAAGTGAGGGAACACTTGAAAATCAGAGCTTTTGATTAAAATAAAAAAAAATCTGCAATACAGCTTTAATTATAGTCATGCTGCTGGCACCGCCATAATATATATTTAATTAATCAAAAGTGATCCAACTTCAAACATTAGAATTCATGCTCTTTAGAGGTTCTAAAGAAAATGAGTAAATATTGTCAGCCATGGTGTGGAGAGGGGGAAGGAAAAGGAAAGGGGATTTGAAGTGAGTCACAATCCATTGTGAAAGGTACAGGAATCTGCATAAAAGAACTAAATAAATAGAGTGTGTAAGGGGCGGAGGCATGGAAAAATCTGTACCTACCTGAATAAAATAAGGTTGTTAACACAGGAATCTTGGCAAGCTTAACCAGAATTCTAGTGTCAGGTTTTAAGAGACACTTTGAGATCTCTCAGCTGTTTGTGGAGCAGTTTATAAGAAAACAATGGAAGGCAGAGAGTATCTTGAAGGCCACTGCAATAATATAGAGGTAGCCCTGAAAAGCACTCTCCCACAAAGATGAGCAAAATACAATAGATACAGCCAAGGCAGGAGAATGTGGTGTGAGAAGTAAATTGAAAGTCTTAGTGATGTAAAAATGTCAGGAGTTTAACAAAATAATCTTGCATAAGTGGTTTATTAAACATACATCTGGCATTGCAACAATATTTTGTAAAGTGATGATGTGGTTTGACGGCTCAGCCCCACACAGCCACTTGCTCACCTTCCCCAGATAGGATGGGGGAGTGAACTGCACATTAAAAATGAGATAACTCATGTCTTGGGATAAAGACAGTTTCCTAAGTAAAGCAAAAGTTGCATGCAAAAGCAAGGCACGACAAGAAATTTATTCATTGCTTCCCACAGGCAGACAGCTGCTCAGCCTTCTCCAGGAAAACAGGGCTCCATTAGCTACAACAGCCACTTGGGAAGGCAAACACCATCACTCTGAATGGCCTCCCCTTCCTTCTTCTTCCCCCAGCTTTACTTGCAGAATCATGATGTCATATGGTCTGGAATATCCCTGTGGACAGTTGGGGTCAGCTGTCCTGGATGTGTCCCCTCCCAGCTCCTTGTGCACCCCCAGCTCACTCACTGGTGGGTTGGGATGAGGGGCAGAAAAGGCCTTGACTCTGTGCAAGCAATAATTACTGCTCAACAATAATGAAAATATCTTTCTATTATCAAAGGTGTTTTCAGCACAAATCCAAAACACTGCCCCATACCAGCTGCTATGAAGAAAATGAACTATTCCAGCCAAAACCAGCATAAGTGAACGGTTTATTACTGTCCTGAGTGCTGGTGTAGAGACAATTCCTGCACCTAAAGTTCTCTGGAAACCTCCTGGAGAAGAAGCAGTGTGGTCTCAAAGTTGGCATTGAGCTGGGTTTTTTTCTGTCCTCTGTATCTTGGACAAATAGAAATGAAGTGTCAAACTGCTGAGCAGTTTGTTTGGGTTCCTTTAGCTTCTGAAGCTAGTGCAGGCTTTTGCTCAAAACACACAACTGGAAAAAAAAAGGCTTCCCAAGTTTATGGTAACCTGTAAAACAGCTTGCAGTTGAGAAGTTGAAAGGCTGCATGCAAAGGAACTATGATCCAGATGGATTAAAACAATGAAGCGAATCTCATGTGCATCGTTCATCTTTTCATTGACTTTCTGTCCAGTGCTCAATGCCTACACCATCCTACACCTGTTTGTGCTTCTAAGTAAGTATTGCACAGCAAAATGTTTGCATTTAACTTGTTTTTCCTCAAAACACCTGCATTTCATATCTGGGCCACTGCACAGCTGATGTTGCTTACTCTGGGGCTGAATGTTCCCATGTTGAGAGATAAAAGGTGGCTGTCAACTCTGGGAAAATCATTGTCATCCTTAACAGAAGTTTGCACTACTCATGAGGTTGCATGCAGTGGATTTGGTTATCTTGATGTCATGAGCTCCCAAAGAACTCTTCCTCAAGAGCATATGTGACCTTTTGGGTTAATTTGTGAGGACTTTTGCATTAACGTGGTACATCTGCGAGTGGATGCTGCAAAACCGGCACTCAGGAGCAACTCTGTGCTTACAAATACCACACTCTGTGCATTACCAGGGATAGTTCAACAGCAACTGGTATCTGAAGATAATTAATTTGCAGTCCAGATGACTGAACTGGATTTAATAATTAAAGAGACATGATAAGTAGTTAGTACTTGAATTCTCCTGAGCTTGGATGTTACCACTTTTGAAGCATGATGTAATGCTAATATGTTTCATCAAGCTTTTTTCCAGGAAGAGGCTTGGGGAATGGTAACAGATGTATGCCCTAGGAAGCTGACTCTTTAGTCTCTCTCTCTTTCCCCCCCATCTCTTTTTTGTTCAGGCAATTAATCTGTGGGGGGGAAAAAGTGAAGATATTACCTTCATTTTCATGTCGTATATGATCTACTTCTGAATCTCTTAGATCCTAAATGCTGTAAGACTGTGAGCATTATAGAGTGTATCACTGTGCTTCTGCCATGACAAAAAGAAAACTGCAGGAAATGAAGAAATAAGTAACAATAGAGATTATTTTTTCCCCTGTATTTTGGGTCTTGGGAAGTTATGCCTCGTAAGGAAAGAATGAGTGCTGTGGTTTGCAAACCCTTTTGTACAGACTGGTAAAACAAATAATACTCTGTTTTTAAGGAAGTCACATTATTGATGGGAATGGAATTTTCTCACACTCAAATACATGCTCCAAGCACCTCTGTGGTGAGAAGCAAATGGTGGACAAGAAATAGGCTTAACTCATCTACTCCAGTTCTCCCATTCTGAGTAAATTAGACCTCTTCTTTTGAGCTGCAGAACTTACAAATGCCACATCTTGTAGCTCTTCAGAAACAGTCCCTTCAGAAGCAGTCTGGCAATTAGCCAAGTAACTAGAAACTATTGCATCTTTATTAGTCTAAAATATTATGAATTACCTACATGAGTGACTGTTGGCTGTCCTTATTATGGTTATGTCCTTTGTCATGGTCACATTGCTCACTTTTCTGTGGCAGTTTGAAAATCCAACTAACGTTAGTCTTTGGCTCCTCTAAAGGAATGTATATCATATATTTGCTTTTTTCCTAATTAGCCATTGAACTAAAAACCACACCTGGAGTTATATTTTAATCTGAGTACCTCCTAAATTTAGAGCCACTTAGTGCCCTGTCAAGCCATAATCACACACGATCACTCTGTCCTCCCCATCACATAAAATCCTTCAAATGGCCTGTTCTTTTGGGGAGATTCAAGTACCTTGATCCTGTGTCTCTTGGGACTTATTACAGGACTGTAAGGCTTCAGGGTACACATAATGCAAAAGGCATCTGTGACAGATGTAAATGAGTGGGTTACCCCTCCGTGGGGATGACTCACTGATTCCTCACTAGGTTGTGGAAGGGATGGGGCAGTGCTACTGATGAAAGAAATAAGGACCAGCTGCTCAGTTGAGTGATGTTCTCTTTTCTGTTTGACACTTCCCAAGTTTGACTCTGCCTTGCTACTTTAGCTTTTGTTATTCAATTTATAGTGGATAATGTGCCACTAATTCTTACTTTGCTTTATGCAACCCTTGATTACCTTATTAGAACAATACCTCCTATATTGAGACATTCTTCTCCCTTCAAAGTGTAGCTAGGACAAAAAAGTTATTGCACACAGCAAATACCCAAAGGACCTATAGATGGAAGTGTAGCCACACATGGATATTAAAGAATCTCCTTTGTCCTTGTTTTGCTCCTGGGAGAAGAGTTAGTTGGAAAGCATCCAGCTTTAATGAACATTATTTGAACGAGGGTTGGTGTTCCCAGGGACTTGACACTAATGGAGTTGCTTTCTAACTTTTTTAATGAGGAAGAATTCCTTTTTCAGCCCTGGTGTAAACAAAAAACAGCTGCAGTGAATGCTCTGTCAGGTAAGGGCTTGAGCAAGGGTCTGAGAAGGAGGTATGGCCCCACTGAGGTCAAGGGAAAAACTTCAGTCATTTTCACCCCCTTCTCTTTCCACCTCCCCAGTTCTTGTGCAAACTCTACTGATGCAAAATGGCCAGCTCCCAGGTTTCCTGTACTTCTAAGCTTCTCTTTGTAAACTCAGGGAGAGAGAGATAACATAACTGCTTTGCACAACACTTGGAGGTTTTTAAAATTAGAATGATAGGTGTAAGCAAACTGTTTTTCTTTGTGATGTGCCTGTAGCTGCAGTTGTGGTTGCAGTGGATTCCTGCACTATCGACTTGTGTTTCCAGCATTGATTGGGATACTCTGCAGGTAATTGTCTAGCAGGTGGCAGAGTTGGAACTAATCATCAATTGGTTAAGTTCCACCTAGGCCAAATAATCTTGTTAGTAGCTGTTTTGCCTTTTCAGCAGTCACTTTAATTCATATTCAGGGTTTTTGAGGCAGCCAGGTTTCTGCCCTGCTGAAGCAGGAATTGATTTTTTAAATTTTAAAGTAGAGTTAATTTTTTAAGGGTCTTTTTTGTCCTGTTTCAAACACACCTCTCAAAAACTTACAATCAGTACCCATCCGCTTCCTCTCTGCTTTGTCTGATAAAACTGTCCTGTCTAGTTTTGTCCCTTCCATTTAGAATATGCTGGCACTTAAAGAACACATGTAAGTAACTTCTGAAATGGATGGGCCTCCCCATGAGAATTTGATTCCCATGTGTCTGATTGCAGCATTACATTATAAGCAATTTATAAACATTATATTGTGGTGTTGAAGACACTCTCACGTATCTATAAAGTGTAAGCAGGAACATATTTGCAATATCATGAAAGCAATTTATAAAGCTAATTGAAAATGTGGGACTTGATGTGAAAGCTTCTGAATGAAAAAGTTTTCATCCAGGTCTTCAAAAGGATTTTTTTTCATTTTGTTGCAGAAGAACATGAAACAAAGTGAATATGAATTTTCTACATTTGGTGAAGTATCTGTTCAAGTTGAAGAAATCCAGTTGCTCTACTTGATTTCTTCTTGTTTTGGCAGCTTTCTGCTCCCTCAGGCTGGAACAACTCTGTTCTGTTGGGTTTAGTGGCAGAAACTTGGTGAATAAAAACTTGGAATTGATCATCTCAAATTATTTGTCGGATTCCAAAAAAAAAAAGTAAATCCAGGTTTTCACTTCACTTGGAAAGTTCACAGTGGTTAAACTGTGATGTTTGCTAGTTGGCTTTTAGAGAGCTCCTGTTTCTGTCAGGGTTAAATAACTTCTGTGAGCGACTTAACAGGAATGCAGGAGGCTTTGAGACAGTATTGAGTCTTTAGTAGTGATCTAGAGGCCTTCCTCAAGTATGGTGTTTAAAAGATGCTGTTTCTTTTAAGAATATAGACTGTTAAAGTAATGAATGACTTGCAATACGAAGACAAACCTTTATGGATTGTTTTGGGTAGCTTTGATGCTGAAATTCTCTTCCCTTTGCATCATTTTTGCCAACAGCCCTACTAGTGTAAGACGTCATAAGTATAATTGGTTTGACTGGCAGAATTTTGGGACAGGGAGCTGATGTCCAGTGCACATTTGCCTGTGTGTTCTCATGAATTTGTTCCTGTTTGTTTTATAACAAAGTGTAGCACTGTAGCCTACGTTCATCATTTCCTCTCCATCGAATGCTTCCAGTCCTTTCCTGCCTGCCCCCATGGCACAGCTTTGCCCAGTGCAGTGTTCATGGCAGGTTTTATTGTATTAGGGCTGCATCAATTGACTTCTCCTGGCACACAGGGTCAGACAGGCTGCATGGGGAGTTAAAAGTTCAGCACGGTCAGAGGCTTTCTGCTCTGTCTGCACAGCTACACAGAGAAGGCTCAGTTGAAGTGTCTGTCAAAGCACTGGGTGGAATGCTCCCCACAAACCTGCATCAGGTCTTTAATATCCAATTGTATTGAAAGAAATAAATCACAGAGCATTGCAGTAGCACCAGGTGGGAGGAAACCATATGTTGTAACTGTAGTTCTGGTTTGTGAATAAACATGGGAATCTGAAAAGAAGTCATGGAACCTTTGTATTTCTAGTGCTTTATTCGTAAAATACGTTCTTGCTTTTGCTGTGCTCCACTACAGTGTTTTTGCAGTCTGGGGGAGTGTCTGCATTCTCAGGCTGTGCTCTGTTCTCCTGCCATAAGTGGCTCTGCTGACCTGTGCACACTCAAGTGAAACCTCAGCATGACCCAGGCCCTGTTTCTGCTCTACGAACAGGCATGGCTGAGTTGCTCGAGTGGAAGCCTGTGTTGCCTGGGGGCAAACCTCTACCTGAAAGAGATGTCAAGGTGCACAATGAATTCACTGGGAAGCAACCTTTTTTTTTTTTCTAGTTCCTAAACAGTCTGGAAGGAACAGATCTCTTAGGAAGACTGCATGTGCTAACAGCTTCTGTACCTCTTAAGTGAAGCCTAGAGAAGTGTGTGATCTTTCTATCAATGCCAGATCTCTACACCATTTGATTTTTGCCCTCTGCCCCCCCCCCCCAATTTATTCATTTGCCATATCAAAAATATAACTTGGAAAGAGGAAGGAACACAAGGATCAGAACTAAAATGCTGAACTTGCCCTGAAAATTCTTTTCCCAGGGTCAGTGCCCACACTGATTACACAGATGTGGACTGAAATTCATTTTCTGAAGACTTCCCATCACTCACATAGCCAGCTAACCCTCTCAAATAAGCAGGCTTTATGCCAAGGTTTGCAGATGTGTTTGAGGAGATAGTCTCTGAATTCACAGATATTTTATCCTCCACCTAGAGCTCTTTTAATCTTTGCAGGGCTCCCAGAATGGGGACCAGATGGTTCCCATTTCCAGGAAACAGAATTGAGAGATGTGTTCAAATTCTGAGTGCTGCCAACATGTGGGTAATCGAGGTGTAGTAGTAGTGGGTGGTTCTCAGCAAAACACCTGGTTCCTTTCAATGTGAGCTTAGCTCTTCCAAATTTTACTCTCAAACTTCCTCTCCCTTCTCACCTTCTTCCTCACTAGTCCTGCCACATTAACACTATGTTAATATCTCATTTTCTTTCCAATTGCCATTTTCCCCAGGATAGCACTGGACTGTGCCTAACTGTTGATTTTGTTGGGGTGGGTTTTGTTTTGGCAGATGTTTATTGAACAAAACAAGATGAAAAGGCAGAGTCAGTTGCTTCTGCAAAATTCTGCTCCTGATCAACAGCTTTTGAAGGCTTTGGATGATAATGCTAAGCTAACCCACACATTAGAAGAAGAGAGGCTTCAACACCAGCAAAAGGTAAAAATTTCTTTTCATCTCATGCAGAATTCTTGGAAAACCTCCTGAATTTAAGGAGTGTCATGTCTTTATTCAGAACTATTTGAGATCGTATCTCCTGTGAGAGCTCAGAGTTTAAAAACTAAATTTCAGAGAAAGCTGTGATTCCCTTCTTCTGGGTCACTGTTAAGACATGAGTACAAAACTGAAAGGCTTTTGAGCTAGAAGGCTCTGGTTTAGGTAAGTATTTTTTTTATCCTGGGTGCCAGTAAAATGCAGTTACAAGCACTAAGTCAAATTCCATTAAGTGAAGAGGTGACAGGAGAATTATTTTGGACATTGAGTAATACACAGGGTGTCTTGGGGGGATAAGCAAAGAGGCACACGAGGTGAGAGGTAGGCAGTTCACATTAATAGCCTGTGTCTTCCTACAGAAAGGGGTGGGGAAAAGCCAGACATACTGAAGCAGGGACAGACATGTAAGGTGGATCTGCAAAGTGGTGTGAGAGGATCTGAAGTGCTCGGATATAAATAAATGTATTCTTTGAAACTGGAGTAGATCAATCTCTTAACTGGGAGAAACCACCATTGCTTCACATGACAGCCTGAAAATGAGCTTTCCTTTAGCCCTGAGGCCTGTTCTTAAATCTCAGGTAACAGAGTAATGCTATGGATAGGTAAAAGATTCCTGTCCTTTCATCAGTGCAGAAATACTAGAACTGTGCAATCTCAAATTCTTCTGAATGAGTCTTTTGGAAGAATAATTGCCAGTTCACAGAAAACCTCTGCATCTTTGGCTACTTGGAAGTCTAGAGCAAAATGTATATATTTAGGGAGCTGTGAAGTTACTGCTACTCTGCCTCTGAATCAGATATTCCATATTTCACCCACTGGCATCTGCATGAGTTGAGACAAGGGAGTTTAAATAACCAGCCTGTCAGTGGAAGCAGTAAGAGAACAAAAATGTCAATGTTCTCGTGCTTCCAGTGAGAAAATGTTCTGAAATTAAATTCTAATTATGTGATAAAACCTCTATAAAAAGAAAAGGGAACAACGTAGAGCTTAAGTACCTGGGAGCTAAAGATGTATTTTAAAGAAGAGATAAAGCAAGTTAGGGTCATAATAAAAAATTCTGACATCTCTCTTTTCAGCTCTCATTCAAAAATTTTCCTCTTTCTGGGACTTGTACTTCACTCCTATATATAACATAATGTTTTCATGTATAACTGTACCAGTGAGTTATTTGTAAACAGGAGGGACAGAAAATGCCTTTTATTGTGATGAATGCTCTTGTTTCCAATTACAGATCAAAGAATTAGAAGAGCAGCTTGAGAATCAATCACTGCATAAGGAGATAAGTCGCCTTAAACAACAACTAGAACTTTTGGAAGAAGACAAAAAAGAACTGGAGCTGAAGTGTCAGCATGCAGAAGAAAAAGCTAGAGACCTAAAGCATTCAGGTAAAATTGTGTAATAACTCTAATTTTAGGGGTAAAGTGTGTGTGGGGGTGATTGGTGCATGTCTAATGGAATTACACATGTTATATTGGAGACCTCAGAAACTTCTGTGTAGCTGTGATCCAGACCTGAGCTTCACTAGACAAAGTACAGCAGCTGCCTTCAACTGCAGAACAATCATGTCCAAAATGTGTGGAAAAAATAACGCTGTAAACCTTTGTAAGGTACAAAAGTACTGTTGTTAGGTTGCCCTGTGTCTTACAGATGCATACATCCATGGGAATGGGTGTCTGTGTGAGAGACACAAAAAATTGTACCTGGAATTCAAAGTCACTCAATTGGTTTTTAATTTTGTTACCTTTTGAAATTTAAAAGCAAGTGTAAAATAATTGTAATTTTAATTTGAATCCATCATCACAAGAACAAAGAACCATATCCACTTTGGAAATTGTACTCTATTTCTGCCATAACCTACTGTACACAGAACAATTGCTAAGGATTTTTGAAACTAAAAGAAATCCAAGACTTTGTTTTTCCTTGATTTCTGCCCTTCCCCAGTTAACTACATTTGACAGCATTTTGAGTGCAGAAGAGTAATTTCCACATTTGAGATCTGACATGAAAACAGGACAGAAGAAATCCATTTTGTCACCACCAAATTTTGACCATTTTAATGCGGAAAGCCCACACCATCAGCAAGACAGAGATAAGTCTGGAGGCTGAAATTGTCAGTTTCTTTGATCCCCTGTTAGTTCATTCTCAAATGCAACCTCAAATAGACCACTGCAGGAATGGGATAAAGTTTTCTCTGCTCTGTCATTTTATATGAAGAATCCTGGATGAAGGAGAGTTTTAGTTTCAAAAGAAACTCGGCCTGGAGGTAACTGGTGTAATGGGAATCCTGTGCATTGTTCCTGGTAGAAAACATCAAAAATAGGACTTCCAGCAGTTGTGTGGTTTAGTCCTGTTTGTGCTTTAGTTAATTAGTAGGGTTTTCTTCTTAAACCATCAAAGTTGGATTTTAGAGGAGATGTGAGAAGGCAGGAACTCAGTGTGTTTGTTCTGTTGCCCTTGTGCAGTTGATGAGCTCCAGAAGCGAATCCAGCAGTCGGAAAATCCTGCTCCGCCTCCGCCGCCACCGCCGCCCCCTCCTCTCCCTCCTCCTCCTCCCCCCAACCCCATACGGTGAGTGCTCACACCCAGGGCACAGCAGTGCTGCTCTGCAGAAGCACAATTCCTTGCATCCCAGCTGGAAGACTGTCTTTAAAGAAAAAAAGGCTTTCTCCACCTATCTGGGGCTCTGTGCCCCACCTGCCCTCAAACTTCACACCCTGACCAATTTTGAACAGTGTCTGCCTTGCCAAACCTAACAAATTGTCTAGACTGTGATTTTGGAGGAGGAGGGATACCTGTCTCCTCTAAATTTAGGAGATTTTTTTTTTTCTATTCACCTACTAGCTGTAATTACAGACTTGTGAAATGCTTTCTATTGCCAAGAAAATTCCTTTGAACCAAAGGATATGTTATTGTGTGTCCCTTTATGTCAGATACTGATGATGAAAATACAGACTCCATTGAGTTCCCACAATTACTTTTGTAAGTTAAAAAGGAAAAAAAAACCACAGAAAATCACCACCAGTCATCAAGCAGTTTTGGGCAAAATTACCAAAAATTGCAAAGGACTGTACAAGAAGATGACCAGTCTATGATGTATCAGGCATTAGACCTAAATGAATTAACTAAAGGGTGCTTAGTTAATTTTAGAAACTCAGCTAATCTTTATGTTGTGTGCTTCATTTTAAAAATAAATGGACTTTGATGGCACTTTGCAGCCTTCTGTAATAGAAATTACATACAGGAGCCTTGTTAAATATATGAATGGAGATGATATTTTTCTGGGACAGAGTTTTGACCCTTTAGACCAAGGATGTCACTCTTTAAGGAATGATGTTCAGTAGGGAGTGATAGGCCTTACTGACACATCAGGTGTGCACAGGAGCTTATACTTGGGCTTGAAGATGAATCATTTATTGGTGTGGACTTTTACATTATTTGACTACAGTGAGAGGATAATTACTTGACACTGCAGGAAGATTACAAACTTGGAGATGGTGAGGAGGTACTGATCACCATATTTAAGTGTCCTCTAGAGAACAATACTTCAATATCTATAGCTCTTCTTTCTGTTTATTATGCTGGAACAGCTTCAGTTGTCATGTGTCACAATGAGACACTGTCCTTTAGTATTCAAATCTGGAGTGTTTTGATTTGTGCCTAATGTCTGTTAAAAAGAAGTAAATTTCTCTGGTGCATTTTGATGGGAGGCATTGTGGGGGGTAATTCAGTACATCTGCATTCAAGAACAGTTAAACGAGGCTTTTGTCAGTGGCTGTATAATCAGGTGTGAGCAAGCTGGTGGTGTGTCATGTTCAGGCTCATTGTGACAGTGTGTGATGCAGGACAGAGTGACAATCTGCAGTTTCATTTTCCCCAAAGGTCTCTCATGTCAATGATTCGCAAGAGATCTCACTCCAACACCAACGTGAGCAAGAAGGAGAAGCCTCCTCAGCAGGAGTCAGGTAGGGCTCATCCCTTCTCAAGCCATGTGGATTATCCACTGGTACTGCAGGTAAAGCTGGGGGAAAGGAACTGTGGATGTAGATGGTGATTCAGATGCTTTTAACTGTCAACATTAACTACAGCTCTCCATGTCCCAGCATATTCCTCTGCCTTACAGTCCAGAAATGGGATTGCAGCCCAGGTATATGTGCACCAAGGTGAAGTGGTATCTTTGGTACTACAGTTTGGTGAGAGGTGGCTGAGGACTCTGGATTTGTCTAGTTTGGAAAAAAGGAGGCTGAGGGCTGCCTTTATTGCTCTCTACAGCTTCCTGAGGATGGGATGGGGAGAGGGAGGTGCTGAGCTCTTCTCCCTGGGATCCAGTGACAGAACATGTGAGAGTGGTTCAAAACTGCATCAGGGAATGCTTAGACTGGACATCAGGAAGAATTTATTTATTATGAGAATGGTCAAACACTGGAACAGACTTCCCAGAATGGTGTTTGATGCCCCAAGCCTGTAAGTGTTTGAGGCTTAAGAACATGATCTAACTTTTGGTCAGGCAGGTGGACTAGGTGATCATGGTAGGTCCATTCCAACTCAGACATTCTGGTGTATTCTACTGCAAGCTTCCTTGAGATCCCAAGTAAATTTGTGTGGCCCTCATAGCCACCTCTACACCTGCACTGGTGATCAGCATCCTATTTACTTTTTCCAAATGGATTTGAGTATGAGCCTCGGTCTTTGAGGCTGCAGATCACAAACCTTAAGGGAAGACCCAGCACTTGCTGTAACTGAAGAAGAGTTCCAATCTTCCTCCTTGAGCTACAGCATGTGCAGAGCTTTGGGCTTCCACAAGTTACCTGGAAGAGGCAGAAGACCAAACCCAACAAGCATTTAAATGAGAACAGTTTATTACAGCACAATACAGGGAAATTTCTGAACTTCCAATAGCTTCTTGTTTGTAGTTTCTTCTGTCCAGAGCCTCTCCACAGAGCTTGCTTGTTAAATGCTTCAGTTTTCATCCCTCAATTCATATCTTGCAAAATTACCACTCAGAGTTGACTGTAATGCTAATCCTTTAATAACACTGAAAACCTAAAACAAAACAGTCTTGCACTAAGGTGGCCCTGCATGAAAAGTAACAGCTGAAATTGCATTTTATTGTTGTTGATGGAAGCCGGTAACTTAGTAGGTTGAGAACAGGAGTTAAGTACAGATTTACAAATGACTGCAGTGCTCGAAGAGTCAGAGCTGGTTAGACAGGCATTGCCAGTTAAATAACCAAGGCTTTTCTTGCTGTTTCTCTCTTCCTTCTGGAACGGCAGGAGTTTGTTTGTAGTGAATTGCTTAACTCATTTGCTGCCACTTAAACAAAGAAGGGAACCTGCCTGAAATTATAGGATATAACTGTTAAAAACCCCCCTGCTGTTTGCAGACTAATGGTATGTAAGTAAGGCTGGATTGTTGCATGGAACCAACAGGCAGGAAGTGGGGGAAAGAAGGTATTACCCCTCCCATTTTCCAGGTGAGGAACTCAGGAATGGAGTGACTTGGGCAGGTCCCTGGGGGAATTTTTGGGAACTGATTACCAGTGTGAGAGAAATAAGGTTGTCGGTCTGGATAAAATAGTTAAGAGAGGTGACCTTGTGCCAAGATCTCTGATGAAGAGTCAATCTTATCTTTCACTAAATGTCCTATTACGGTGCCTTCATTTGTCAGGGTTCCTTATCTTGAAGTGTCCTAGATGTTTTTTGATTACAGCTTTTTGTTGAGACTGTCACAAACAGTTATTGCAGGCAATACTATGAAATTCACTCTAACTTCTCTACTCCCCATTCTTTCATTACTTATTAGCAAACTTTAAGAGTTCTGACCTTTCTTCAATCACATATAAACTGCTTTTTCTCTGAATAGATGAACTGTTCTTAGAATAAAAATTAAAAAAGGAGAAAGTTCGTTCTTGATTAGTTATTATATCAAACTTGAGGCTTGTTTTGACCCCTGTTAAGGGCTTAGAATGAGTGGTTTCTATCCCATACCACCAATTAAGCTTTTATATTTGAAACAGCCTGTTTGTGAAATTAAAGCCTGACATTAAATCAGGCTTTAGAATACAGAAACCACATTTCTATGAATCATCAATAGCACCCTGACAAGTGAGAGAGCAAAAGTCTTTTTAAAATTCCTGTTATATAAGGTACAATGTTGGTGCTTTGAATAGCATCAACCCCATTTCTCCATATATTTGCTTTAAGTGCTCTTCCCCCCCCCCCCCCCCCACTTTTGGTATGTTAAGTGTCTTTTGTTACATTACCCAGAATGCTCATAGGTTAGCAGGTATTGTTTAGGTTCATCACACAGCTTCCCATGTCATCTGAATATTTTGCAGTCCTGACACCAAATCTCTTTGAAAAAGCAGCCCTTTCCTTTCATGGTGTTTCAGTGTTGCCCTTGAACTTGATGCAGTGTTCTTTAAAGGGCTGGGTTTAGCTCAGTCTGAGGTGTTGGTGTGTTGGTCCAGCCAGGTTCTCAAACCCATGTGAAATAGGGGACACAGTTTGGTGTCTTGTCATGGGGCATTATCAACTTGTCCTGTGTCAGTGGAGCTGTGGAAGTTTCTGCTGAGACACAGTGGAAGCAAAGCCATGTTCATCAGTCCCTGGTGCTTCAGCTTAAAGCACTGAGCTTTTGCAATTCCCAAACAGTTACAGGGGCATTGCACTATTCAGGATGTGGGCCCTGCTTTTGTCCAACCTTGTGCATTTTGGCATTTGCAAAGTCCAAACAGGATCCTCAGTGTAGAGTGGCATTTTATCCTTGCAGAACTGGGGACAGTGTAACTGATGGCAGAGATGGCTCTATCCAGAACTAGAACGTGGTTTTTGCTTTGTACCATTTCTCTGTAGTTCCCATCTGGAATGTGATCTGCTCTCTGACTTTTCTAGGAGGTGAAGAAGTTACAGATCTGAAGAGGCAAGCTGTGGAAGAGATGATGGACAGGATTAAAAAGGGAGTTCACCTGAGACCAGTCAACCAGTCAAGCAGGCCTAAAACAAAGGTTTGAATAAATAGCAGAGCTATTTATTAGCTGTATATAAATATTAGCTGAGTACAGTAATCTACACTGATAATAAATCAGACTTTTGTTAAATATTCAGAAGAATGCATTTTCCTCCCCTTATTTACTTTGCTTGATTTTGAATAAAATGAATTAGAGCAGCAGATTTCTGAAGGACAGGAAAAGAATGAAGGCAGCAGTAAGTAAACAAAGGCCAGTTTCTTTGACACAGAAGAGATACTTGTAAACAAACAGGTGCTGAGAAACAAAAAGCACAGAGGGAATAACTGAATCGGTTAAAGTGGGTGATCAGGAAGTAGACTGTATTAGCACACTTACACCTAATACATGAATGTGGCTACTGTAAATTGTTGCTTCCCATCTTCACAAAAGCATAATCCTTATGGATATTCTGTGATTCAGAGTGCTAAGAGCTGAGACTCTTCTCTTGATCTGAGCAAGGATATAGATGGAATGTTAGCCCTCTGTCCAGGAGAGGAGGGAGCAGAGGAAGGTCACACACCCTCAGACCTGTGCAGCACACCCTGTGTGAGGTCTGTCTGCAAGTACTGAGTCTGTCATAGGCCCTTCCTCGTGGCTTTTAACATCCATTTGTTGTGTTTGTTTACAGCCAGAAACACCAAAGCCCTCTGAAAGTGCAATGAAAGAATTAAAAGGGATTCTGGTAAGAGAACTTTCAGCTTGTATTTCATTTTCTTCTCGTTGAGCTGACAGGGCCTTCTGTGCTAAATTTGAAACTTCTGCATGAATGTTTTGGTTTGAAGCCATAGAGCAGTTTTGGAGCAAATCCCCCAATTCCACCTTTGACTTTCGGTTCAACTGAAAGATTGATTTTGGTCTTGCTATTGATTTTGGTCTTGCTAACAGAATTTGTTTTAGAGGAAACCAGCCTGTGAACTCTGCTCTGGATTTGTGTGCTCCTGCCACTAGAGGGGATGTTATGGTCTGCATCTGCCATAGATCCTCACAGTGGGGATGCTTAGGGATGGAGAGGCAGTTGAATGTCTGTATCTAGTCCAGAGTAAAGCCCCTGGACTGCACATGTAGTACATGTAGACTTCTCCTCATGAACTGCTGCCCTCTTTCCTGTGGCACCAAATTACTTGTTAGCTTAGATGAAGCCTAAATAAAGCAATAGCTCTAGTGTGTCTGCATTTATATTTTAAAAATATTATTCTGAATAGGTGTTCACATACAGATTTATCACTAAATAAAACATTGGGCATGTGTTTGGTCCTGCTGAAAGCCGTGTTTGCTCCTGTTGTGTCCTTTACTCATATTTTGCATTGTTTGTTTTTAACTGGTTGCTTCTTTTGCACAAGAGCTAAAATTGTATCAATCAGAGGAGCTGTCGTTCTTGCTCCCTGACGTCTGTAACCCTGAACTTTTGGAAGTGCAGCTGTGGCACGTCAAGTGAAATTCTGCCAGTACTGAAGCCAAATGCTTCATTTGTACTCTGCAAAAGGTGAAGCTAATCATTCTCATCATCTGTGGTTAAACAGCCCTTATCAAAACCAGTTCAGGAGGGTTCTGGGTGATGCAAGACAGAACAGCAGAGTGTAGCCACAGCCTGTGCTGTGATACAAAATCAACAGTGGGGCACCAGTGGTGTGTTCAGCTTGCTGTTCTCCAGTCATGTGAGAGCAGGGGAAGAAGGGAAGAAATGATCTAGAGAGTCACCAGACCTTAATGCTGAGCCCCAATTAGAGGGACACATAATTAAATGGGGCAATAAATAGAAAAAGAATAAAATGCAGCCCTGGGACTGTGTTTTAAATGGAATTCCATAATTACAGGAATAGTTGGATGTGGTGTGCTGTTTGGACCAGTGAGGGTTGGACAGAGCCATCCTGCAGAAGGTCCTTTCGTTCTCTAATAGCTGTTTTATTTCTCCAGCACTGTGTCCCTGACATCAGAGGAGAATTGATTATGCACTTCAGAGGGAGCAGAGGGAAGCCTGCAGTCACTGCACTTCTGTGTGGGGCTCGTTGCTTTTGAGCCTTTCAGGGGATTTGCAGTGTAACACAAACTGGATAAAATGCAGCTCCAGTCTATTCTTGAGAGCAGTGATTATGCACAGTCAAACAAACATGGGGGTGGAATGTGATGGAGTAAACATTTGTTGTTACTATGCTAATTATGCATTTTGTGTAGACCTCCATATAATTGTTACAAACAAAACACATTTATATTCTGTGAATTGCAGAGTTTGAGTGACTCCCTTTTTTTAAGCTGCTTTTGTATGTACAGATCTGGAGCACACTACTAAAGAATAACCTGCTCAGTTAAATTTCAAGTAGTTTTGAAAGAAAATATTCTAACTTTTAGGCAGGAGCGAAGAATTAAGAATTACTTTGCAGGGCTCCTGAAAGAAGCACAGCTTTTTCAATTTGCAGTGCTATTTCCTTTTGTCCTTGGCTATTTCTGCTCAGAGATTGTGTGCTTGTCAACAAAAGATGTCACGAGTATGTCACTTATGGTTTGGAAAATTGCTATATGAATCTGAGGTGTTTTGGAGGGCTGAATAAACAAGATCCTTGGGAAGACTCCTAAGGAGAATGAAATATGGATACCAAATTTTATGAGTACCAAATTTTCAGGTGCATTATAAACATTTTTGGGGAAATTTTACAATCAAGTGAGTTCTGATCCAGTAACTGATCACTGTGAGTTGGGAAATGCATGCAGTATGCACTAAATGCATGTCTAAATTCCTGTAGGCAAGTTTGTGAGGTTTCAGGCTTTGCTTAAAGCCTCTTTCCCTCCCAGCTTAAGAAGAGTGCTCCTGGACTTGCAGCTTCACTGATAATACTACATGCTAGCCTTGGCATAAGGCAGTAATAGCATTTTTTTCTGTTCTGTATGTATAAAAAATGGTTTCATCTTCAGATCTAACTCTGTGCAAAAGAGAACTCTTGAAGTGTGTAGACAAAGGGTCAAGTTTGTGGCAGATCAGCTACATTACAGGATATAACGTGCTGCAGTTGTAGCTGATAAATACTGACTTCTGCAGATACCTGTACACACCAGGATGCAGCAACACAGGACCATGCTAAAACATAAAATCCACTGGAGCAGTACAATGTGGATCTTTGGCTTTTTTGCTAATAGAATGATAACACTCTAGCAGTTTTTTAAGACCATTTAATGGTTAAGACGGAGGAAGTTGGCAGTTCCCTGCAAACATCAGAATTTGTTCATTTGTGATCCAGGGCATGTTTCTTAAGCCTGATATCAACTCCCTAATGTTCAGTAAGTGTGGTTTATCCCCACAGTGTGCAGTCCAAGTCAGGGTATGATGGGGAGATGATCCCAGACGCTTGTGTTGTGCCAGTGGAAGAGCTTGGCACGCTGCTCTAGAACTGCAGTGTGAAAGATTCTGAAGCTGTGCATATGAGGTGCTTGGAAAGGTGTCATCTGTCCTCAGAGAGCTTCTCTTGCCTGTTTCTTGCTGTAGGAAACATTGAATAAATCCACGAGTTCCCGAAGCTTGAAGTCCCTTGAGACAGACAGTGGGGAGACGGAGCTGGAGCGAGTTCTGCGGCGCCGGAAAGTGACCACGGAGCAGGACAGTGGCAGTAAGTGCTGCTCTCTGAGTCCTCCCCCTGCACTCAGTGACTCTGGAAGCTTTCCTTTCTCTTCCAGACCACTGCCATTTCAGCCATGATGGAGAACTCCTCCTCCTACATGACTCCCCCCTCACACCTGTTGCTTTTCATCTCATTTCCTCCAGGGGATGTCTCTGTCAGGA
Source organism: Climacteris rufus (assembly GCA_013398175.1). Taxonomy (NCBI): domain Eukaryota; kingdom Metazoa; phylum Chordata; class Aves; order Passeriformes; family Climacteridae; genus Climacteris; species Climacteris rufus. Next base: position 79,331 of record VZRZ01005789.1, read on the forward strand.
TGTTCTGCACACACAGACCCATACACTCAGGTTTTTCTTTGCAGCCTGCAGCTCAGATGTTATTGCTGGACTTAATGGTTGAACCTACTCTGAAAATACTCTTGAAAGTAATGCTAGCCAGAGAAATGAGGTTTAGGTCTGATGATATAAATTAACTGTGGGACTTTAGATTTTATGCTGTGCTTTACTGTAATCTTCTGTAAGAAACTCCTGATGTTCTGCTTGGTTACAAACACGGTCTGTGCAAGTGCAAGTCCGTGTCAGACTTGGTGTAGATGTGGCTGGTTTGAATGTCACTGTGTAGTTTTATCTTGGACTTTGTAGACAGTCCACTGACTCCTCATGAGTACTGAGAACAGGCTTTTCTGTCACCAGGCTGGGAGAGCGCCAGCAAGGTGTGCCTGGGTAGTGCTGGGTGGGCAGCAGGACTTGCCACCCCAGCAGGCAAGAGGATCAGGTGATTGACTGTGTCCCCATAGCAAGTGCTGCTTTGGTACAAGAAAAATGCAGTCTTGGTGGGGAGAGCAGAAGCTGCAAATACAGTATTTTGATATTCTCTTGCAGTGGACACTATTCATTAAAATTCCATTGTGATTTCTGCAGTTAGCTTGAGTTCTGCTGTGCTCTTGTGTTGTTTCTAGACCAGTCAATCTGGATAACAGAAGCATTAAACTTTTTTTTGGGTTTTAGGTCCCACTGGACTCTTGGCCACATCAGAATCAAAATCCCTGCCTGTGCTGGGTTCAGGAGCCAGTGCCCCACAGGCAGCATTGAACAAGAAGGACGTGGAGACAGAATTCTCTTCCAAAGTACCCGACTCAGGTCCTGTCTCTAACCAGCCTAAGGGTGCAACAGGCTCCAAGCCTACCTTACAGTAAGTAGAATATGGATTTATATTGTTAACTCTTGATGAAAAGTAGTTCTAGCAAATACTTTAAAAAATTAAACCATGTATCCTGGTGTGCAGGGCAGTTTCTGTTGAATCAAATCCTGACTATTACTCTTAAAAGTTTGTTGGTAAAAACTTTGAATTACCTTAAAATCTCAAGATTAAAAAAAAAAAAATACAGTGAATGCTGCATGTGCACAGATGGGCATCAGAATCTCTCGTCACAGCAGATTGAAGACCCGAGGTGCCAGTTCAGCATCAGAGTTAAACCTGCTTCAGCAATATTTATCTCAGACAAATTCCCCAGAGGATTGGTTTGTCCTCCAACAGTACCAGGCTCCTTTTGGAATTAGGCTGTGCACTTGTTTCTGTTCCCTTGCCAGGTTGTTTGTCACTTCAAGAAAAGGAAATAGATGAGACAAATCAGAATGGAAGAATATTATAGTTACGGATAATTAAACCTCTGATTTCCTTCTCTGTCAGTTACAAAATGCCACCAGTACCAATTCTAGCAGGTCTCCAGTGCTTTGTTCAAACAGGAAGTCATGACAAATGAGCTGGATATTCAGTTTGCATCTATTTTTATGAACTGCTACTTCACTCTTGTGCAAGCACTTTCATCATTTATTTTTGAGTGGATAAAGAGCCCAATTTCCTTTTGTGCTCTACAGTTGTATTTAATTCCCACTGAGTATTAAAAGCAGAATGCCTTTTCCAATCATATGTATTTTCCCCTTTTATTTCATTTAAGTGTCCTTAGAAGAAAGATGATCTTCATTTTAATTTAATCAGAAAGATGAAGATTTGTTCAACAGTTAATTTGACATGAATAATGCCTTGCATTCTCTTGAATTCCTACCCTGACAGAAAGGTGAGGTTGTTCCTGAAAAATGTGTTTGTAGTTTGTGGGTTTCTGCAATTTTGAACAGATCAGAAAATACAAGCAACTCCTGCCACCTTTTGTGTACCTTTATTCCACCAAACTAAGTGGAAATTGCATTTACAAGAAAGGAAATGAAATAATTGCAGGCCCCAAGGTCTCGCAGAATGCGTGGTGAATTGACAGTGAAAAGGATCTTGTGTTGACAGTCACAGTTGTTATGGGTTGTAAAAGCATATGTGAAGCTCAATTTATTTCTCAGCTTGCCTATTCAGTGACATCCTGAAAGACACATTTCACTTTAATTTATCTGTTTAAAGCATTAAAACAAATGTGGTGGGCCAGACTCCTCAGTGCTGCAGGGCTTCTTTGCACCGAGTCACTGGTGTAAACCTGCTTAATTGGGAAGGCTCAGGGATGGTTTTCCAGCAAGAGGGGAGGTGCTGGGGCTCTCCTACTCCTGTGCCCAGGCTGGCAGGGAGGAGCAGGGAGAACCTGCAGGCCCCATACCACATTGCAGTGCAGTTACCTTCCTCTCCTGGTGCTGTTTGCAGCAGAGGTTGGTAGAAGCAGCCTCCAGACGCCCAGGTGTGGAAGCGCTGTGGGAGACAGGGCTCGTTGGGAGCAGGAGCAGAGAGAACTTCATTTGGCCAGCAGGTCTGGGCTCTGTAATTAGGCAGTTTTCTGGGCTTCCCTGGAAGCAGCTTAGTTTGGATCAGCAGAGCACTTCTGAAGCAAATCTCCCTATTGTCCGTGTTTGCTGTGCTTTGATTTGTATTCTGGAGTGTTCTTAGTGCATAACTGGATCCCTGGATTTGTTGGGTGAGTGAAACTAAACCAGGGGATGTGATCTGGCCTACTTGGGTGGCCCGGGGGGCCAAACGGGAGCTGGTTCAGTGAGTGACCCCTGAAATGTGTGCTCTGAAGCAGGGGCTGCTTCCCTCCACACTCTGCTCCCTTGCACCACAGCATTCCCTGAAGTAGCCCTTGTTAACTGCACAGGCAGTGCTCTGGATACCCTAAATGACAAAGTTGCACGTAAAATTTATTGTGGCTCCTCTTCTCCTTATTCAGACCTGAGGCTAAAGGATGCAGCTCCCTCATCATTTGCAATTCCTTGGAATCTGACCAAGGTGTGACTTCCTTCAGCAGTTTGCAGCAGCCAGGCAAAGCCTTCACATCAGTGGAGGACTGCACGTCTCATAATTGCCAGGTGTCTCCTCCAAGGCAGGGTTTATTCTTTTTTTTCACCTAGATTTTAATGTACATCTTGCTGTAGAAAACCTGAGTTTAGAATCCCTAGGTGGGGTATTATTTCAGTGCAGGAGATTCTTGTGTGTCTGAAACCTTTCAGGAGATGGTTTGGAATGTGTGAAATTTTGCTGAGGTCGTGCTTAGCGGGGGGAGACATCAGTAGTGTGTGTCCTGTAGAGACACTGAGGCCTTACCTCAGTGTACAGGTAACTTCCTCTGCAAATCTCTTCCCCAGTGTTTAACCCAGCATGAGTGTAATTCTGTGACCACTGCTTAGAAAAGGTGACAATTTATTTTCCTTGGGAGCAAAGAGAGTTCCTGTGGCCCCCTGCAGTGTGTAGGCACAGAAGGGAAAGGTGTGTCTGGCTCTGCCACTGGGTTTTGGGTGGTTTAGTGGAGGTTATTTCAGCACTTTGTAAACATTGTGTTTCTGGGGTGCAGAGTTCTCTGCTGACAGAGTGCACTACAGAGAGGGTTAGTCTTAATCTGATGATTTTATACAATTAAAGGATTTGTCCTCCCTCTCCCAGCTGTAATCTTAGTACCCCGAATCATCCAGCGGCTCTGCAGGGAGCAGCTCAGCCTCAGCTGGACTGAACTGCAGAGGGTTTCCAGCACATTCTGAATATGGGCAATTTAGTTTGAACAACAGATCAAGAAAACAATGGGATGTTCTGAAAGTTTGAGGTCTCCTCAGTTTTACTCTTGTAAAAGCTACTGTCACACATTTTTTGTAGCGTGCACACTTTGTGAGCCTTCTCAGTGCAGGCAGAAGCTCTCTAAGATTCTTCATTTAAATACATTTTCCAATCTTCATGAGCATAAAAAAACCACTTAAAAATAGGAACAATCCATGTTACAGACTGTTAAAGATTGTCTGCTGTTTTGTTCTGCTGGCTTCTCTTTTGACCACCTCTCTATTTAGCTAGAATTAGCAGAGTGTTCTGAAAGAAGGTTTCTTGCACTTCCTTCATGGATGTCTGGTGTTACAGGTAGCACTGGTACTATCAGGGAAGGGAACAAAGGGCTAATTCACCATTGTCACTGTTTATATTCCCTGTAATCCCCATTTGACAAATACTGGTAGTAGTGTGATGGAATTTTTTGTTCATTGAAGACTCTCAAAACTTGGAATTGGTGTCTTTTTACTATTGCTCAGTATTAGCCTTTGGTTGTCTCTGGTTTATTCCCGTTCCTGCTTAAGAATTCTGGAATGATAGACACATTTGCAGGTTTTGCTTTTATTCTCAAAGAATACATAAAATTCTGGTTTCTAATGGAAACATATTACAGTGGTTTTTCAATGATTTCATGAATAGGGCACCGAACCAGGTTAAATAATGCCAAGATTTTAATATTAACAGAGGAAACAAAGAAAATCCAAATCTCAGTTGACAATCTGATCCTTAGTTTGTCCTTTTGTACTCCTTCTGTAAATTGCATGCAAAGAGCACAGCAGTGCTAGTTCACAGACTTCAAGTAACCCTTTAGTATTTGTTTACACCTTCTGTAGGTTCTGTATCTGTATAAACAGAATATATTGCTTCTGGTACTCTTATATCACAGGCAGTCCTCAATACTGCATGGAACTTTGCATGTCCCATAGAATTAATCTCAAATGCATTTATCATCTACATCTGTATTTCACAGTACTGATTTTATGTGTTTAGTCACGAAATATATGCAGACTTGTGAACAGCTGTGTGTGAATGAGTACAATAGAACTGGGGTCTCAATTTCTGGCTTAAAGATGTAGTTGGACAAATAACAAGAATACTGATAACAGAATTAACAATCTTAATGAGGGAAGAGCTTTGCACAGAACTAAATGCAAATAATCTTGGCTGGACCAAACTGAATTGTTGAGAACTGTGGCAAACTCTGTCTTTACTCATTGCTTTTCCCAGCTTTATTAATAGCAGTAGACCCTGCTTTTTGAAAAGGAGCACCAAAATCATGCTCATTCTTGCCCTGAAACATTCTGCTCTTGACAAACTGTTGAAAGTAGGCTGTGAGTACCTGATAAACAGGGTTAATAATTTTTAACAATGCTTCAGCTGTAACAGCAGCACTGTCAGGCTGGTGCTGCACCAGTGTAAAGGATTTGAAGAAGGCAGTGCTAGTACAACAAAGTCGGACAGTAATTCTTATTTTTATGCTGCAAATACTGATTTAATCACCGGTTTTCTCCATTAAACTACTTTATATCGACATCTTTCATTTTTCTGTCCTTTGAAGGTGGTAAATATGATTGCCATTTTATCCATTTTTGTTACAAATGAAACAGACTTCAGAGCGTTTGGCTGTGCATCAGTTGTTGGAATGCTGCCATGCACTAATGCAGACTCCCCACTGTGAGCCCAGTGAAGAATTACACTTTGATTCACCAGATTGTATTAAATAGTCCAGCTGTTGGGATTTGAAAGATAGTTACCTCCAAAGTGAAATAAAAATGAACTTGGCATTTATGGCTTTGACCATTTTTATAGTGTTGGGCAATCAGCTTTTCAGAAGTAGCACTTTTTAAAATAACCCTCTTCTGGTTACACTGCTTTAAAAAGTTTAATTTGCTGTAACATTCAAAATACCCCACCTTGTATTTTTCTGCAATGATTGGCAACTTTTGCATAAAATAAGCATTATTTTCCTTCTGAAATCACTGGCTTCTGATGATAATCAAATGAGTCTGAAACTGTATCTGTTAGTGCCAATTTCTGCATTAATTGACTTATACCAAAGTTCTAATGTTAGAGACAATTCTTGTCATTAAAGCTTGAACATGGAATTTCATTTGCTGTATCCAATGCTGTGGTAGCAAGCTGAGTAAATTCTTTCTGAAATGGAAGGTGCAGCAACTGTTCGGGATTATTTTTTATTTTTAACCTGTTCATTTACTCTCTCTTCATCAAGTGGGAGCCGGTTCATTCCCCACCCCGTGTTCTAATTGTTGAGTGGGGTGACCCCTTTCTTCTTTGTCATTTTCTCTAGGACAAAGGCTGTCACAATAAAGGGTAGCTCATAGCAGATGGATCCTGTAGCTGAATTTCTTTCTCTGGCCTCCAGTTGATCCCACTTTTTCCTTTCAAGGATGTTGCCTTACCAGTATGGAAGACTGTTCCTTATAAGTGAGCATGAAAAATTAAAAAAAAAAAAAAGGAAAAGAGGCAAAAAAGGCTCTGGACAAGCCAATGCACTGCATGCAGAACCTTCCAGCTCTGGGGATTTTAGCACCTGCCCAGGCTGTGGCTGTATTGGTGTGGACAGAGTGACCATACTGGTGTGCAAGGCCCTGCCTAGAGATGGGCCCGTACACGTGTGAGTGCCTTGCTAAGCCTGCCCGGCTCCGAGCCCTCGGGCACTGGGGGCACAGGCTCGGGGAGGCTCAGGCTGTGGGAGGCTCGGGCTCAGGGAGGCTGAGGCTCAGGGAGCACAGGTTCAGGAAGGCTTAGGCTCAGGGAGGCTGA
>VZRZ01005789.1:85894-107166 GCA_013398175.1 Climacteris rufus
GCTCAGGGAGGCTCAGGGAGGCTCAAGCTCAGGGAGGCACAGGCTCAGGCTCAGGGAGGCTGTGGGAGGCTCGGGCTCAGGGAGGCACAGGCTGTGGGGGGCACAGGCTCAGGGAGGCTGAGGCTCAGGGAGCACAGGTTCAGGAAGGCTCAAGCGCAGGAACACCGGGTGCAAGAGGCGCAAGCCTGTGCTCACAGGCTGCCTCTCTGCCCACCAGTAGGGTTAAGGTGGCATTGGGAACACCCCACTGCCACCTGTTCAGGTTGAGCATTCCCAGTGTTTGCCGCGTTCTCTGCTGGTGCACTCCAGATTATCTAAGGATTTGCCTGCGTGTTTTCAACACCAGTACAAAGCTTTTGAATATAGACAAGTGCTTTTAGTGTTTATAGCCTGATCCAGCCTTGACAAATTACCCAGGTGTCTCTGACCTTTCCTTCCACCCCACTTGGAAGGGAGGGTGTGCTTTTTACCTGCACAATTCCCTGCACTGCAGACAGTCGTGGTGTAACCCTACTTCTGCAGTGCAGAGTGTGGGTCAAACACCCTCAGTAGCTCAGCACACCCAGTGGGTGAACTTGGAGAAATCACTTGCACTTGGCTCCCAGTGAGAGCAGCAGCATCTGAGAGAAAGCTGGTGATGCTGTGCCTCGGCCTCCTGCCTGTGCAGTGCAGCCCCAAGCAGGGAGCTCTGGGATGGAGGTGCAGAGAAGCCATTCTCAGTGCCTTGTGAGTTCTTTTTCCATCTTCCACACCTGGCTCAGCAAATGATCCAGTGACTGTTGCATTTTGTGCAGCAATCTATTTTGTGCAATAAATCTATTGATTAGCTTATAGATCAGTCTTGGTCATATGTGCTACTAATGGAAATGCTTTTCTGTGTATTTATGCTCTTCTGAATATGTGAAGTGTCATCTGTATTCATATATTTATTCTTTTTCTTCTAGATCAACTAGTCATACAGAATTTACAAGGAAAGCTTCTAGCAGTGAAAAAGAGTCCGAATCTGTGGTAGTTTTAGATCCTGTGTCCACCAGTGGGGATCAGATGTCTGAAAACACCCTGAACCAGAACCAAGTGAAAGAAGAAAAAAGCAAGCCACTGCATAAAGAAACTAATGTTGGGAAGATAAAAGAAACAGATAGCTCCAGCTGTTAATTGTTACTCTGAAAGGCTGTACCTTTTGGGAGTCATTATCTGGACGTGAATTGCTTAGGTGTGTTACTAGGGGCTACAGTCTGTGCTCCAGGCAGAAATAATACAGATTGAAATGGTCTTTTGTATGCAGTTTTGTTACATGCACTGAAGTGTTAAATAACTGTGTGTCACTCAAAATCCCTTTCCCGTTTTAATTTTGCAGGTATGGTTATTAATTTCTTAGATAGCATCAGTTACCTTTAAAACTGTATTTGAAAAGGCTTTTTTAACTCTTCTTTTATTGAGAAGATGCCTTGCTAAAGGTGTTCCAAAGCTTGCCAGAAGCCCCTTGCATCCCTCTTGAATTGGACAGGTTTGGGTTAAACCCTGTAAGTGATTACACACTCATCAGCTTCAGTATGGGGGGTGTTACTAATCAAAATGAAAATGTGTTTAGGCACATTGCTTTAAAAATACTTTGATATCTACTTAAACCAAGATCTTGTTGGTCCCCTGCCTGCTGTCCCCACACAGGTTCTGGGGAGGAAATGAAAAGCACAAGCAGAACCCTTCTGTCTCAGACTGCCAGGGGACAGAGACTGCAGAGCAGAGGCAGTGCAGCATCTCACTGTGGTACCAGGACTGTTGGCAGTGATAGCCACAGTCAGGGGCTTGTGGGCTGGGACTGGTGCTCTCAATGAAAAGTTGTGTTTCCATGTTACACAGCAGCTTTTGGAACTGCTGCAACTGGAGCTTGTGTTTACTGCTGCAAAAAAATAACTTGCCTTAGGCTCCAGTGGGTATGGCCTGTGTTTGGGATTCCTTCTAGGACTGCAACTTACTGGGAATCAACACTGTGAGAACTCCCAGCTGAAAGATCACAGTGCTCACAGATGAGCCCTTGCTTTGAACCTGGCACACACTGGTGGCATTAATTTCTTTATTAGGTGACACTTCAGCTGTCTGCATTTGGTAACACAAATCCCAGTTTCCTTCAGCCCTTATTTCCTCTACAGACGGTGAGATAGGAACATAATTGATTTGCTCCACTGCCAATTCACATTCCATTGTAGTCTCTTTTTAAATTCAGCACAGTATCTCATTCTTTTATAATGAACAAACAAATGGAATCAGGGATTTACCTAAAAGATTGGTGTAACTGAAATTGGGTGGGCATGTACTTGAATGCACTTGGATTCTTTTTTATTTAATTATTGAAACAGTGATAGTCTTGAAGGATGAATGTTCTGAGTTTGTTGGTTTGGCTCTGCATGCAACTGTCTGGTGCTTTTCCTAAAAATAAAATGATAGTAATGAGTGTGGTGGTTTCACATCTATTTTGGTGGGTTTTGCATGTGTGCTAAGAAAATCTTGGACTTGATCTAATTATTGAATTACATACAACTCATGAACTTGGGGAAATTTGTCTGTCATTGATATTTTCATTCCTTTGGGGCAGTTGGTTCTGGTTGTTAATTTTTCACTTAGTTGTCTGTTACACTGAATTTAAAATGCAACACTTCATATATGTATTTTTCCCCTCAAATTATTGCTGCTGTATTATATGTTCAAATTTTCAAATTATACAAAACCCAGAAGTTTTTCAAGAAGTATTTCTTTTACTTAAACTGTTTTGTTACCTAGAACATAAATTATTTCTTTAACTTTTTCATTGTTGCTTATTAAAAAGACTCCTGACAAGTTTCCCAGACCTTGTGGAATTGACTTGTGACTCCCTGCTTCCCACCAAAGCAGCTTCCCAGCGATGCCAATTGCAGCTTTGTGCCCTGCACTTGGGGTTTGCACTGATTGCACTTGTATTGGTAGCTACAACTGGAGCAAAACCTCCTCTGCTGGCTGGATCTAAAGCAGCATTGAGGGGGTGTGGGGGGATGGAGCAGCATAACAGTCAAGGCCTTTGTTTTTTGTAAAATGTGGTGCTTTTTTCTTTTTTTACTGTTTGTCAACAGCTTTCTCTTTGTATGGAGAGAGATTTTGATTTTCCCAAAACAAACATTTAGTTTTGCACTTAACACAGCAGTATTTGTTTTGTCCATTTGTAAATGCAGCACAGAATTTTGTGGTATTTTCAGACTATAGTCACTGCTCAGTTAACTTGGTTTCAGCTGAAGGCAATGGTCCTTGGGAAAAGTGAAGCCAATATGTGAATGCTTTTAAAAATGTTTGGCCAAAGTCCTTGAAAATAAACGGATTAAGGAAAATTTTAATATATAAGTTTCATACTAGGATGAAAATAAATGGATTTAGGAATAGTTAGTAGATGAGTTTCTTAGTAGAATGTTTTCTTCTTAGAAATTTATCCCAAAGTTAGTGTTAACAGCCTAAGTCAGCTGCTGTTCTCTGGGAGCTGAGCAATCAGGTTGTGAACCTGCAGGGTTGGCTGAGAGCTGTGGAGCCAACTAATCCTGCTCTGGGGCAGGAAGAAGAACATCAGGAAGTTGTTCTTCTGGCTGTGATTCTTCAGCAAAATCAATAAATTCAAGTTTTGCTTCACCTGAAATAGAAGAGAAAAAAAGCAGCTCACATTTGCTGTAACTGGGTTCCTCATGTTCTCTGCTGCCCACAGGTGTTTTTAAAATGCCACATGATGCTTAAAACAGCCTAAACACCTTTAGGAGAGTGGTCCTTACAAAGAAAGGAGCACTTTGATTCCAGGATCAGGACATGGTGCACAGCAGCCTGAGCTGGGGTGTTCCTTTCTTCACTGACCATCTCTCACCTTGCTGCCTCATTTTTGTCCTCTGCACTGGTGCTTGTGCCAAAGTTCCCATCAGCTGACTCTGCCTCGTCCCTACCCCAGCCCTGAACCACCGCTGAAAGCGCCTGGCCTAGTGTTGATGCTGGAACAGTTCACAGCTCAGTTCTCACTGCTGTTTTTCCATGTTCTCCTTTTCCATCCCCACCCTCGGCACCCAACTCCCTGTTTAGCCACGTGCAGGATGCTCACCCCAGCCCGTGTCACTGGGAGCTGAAAGGGAGGCTGTTCTGGTGTCACTGGGAGCTGAAGAAGGGGAGGCTGTTCTGGTGTCACTGGGAGCTGAAGGGGAGGCTGTTCTGGTGTCACTGAGAACTGAAGAAGGGGAGGCTGGTGAGGTGTCACCAGGAGCTGAAGGGGAGGCTGGTGAGGTGTCACCAGGAGCTGAAGGGGAGGCTGGTGAGGTGTCACCGGGAGCCGAAGGGGCTGCTGTGGCCCAGCAGGTCCCACCCCGTGCAGGAGAAGCCGCTGCCGGCTCTGGGCAGCCCCTGGCACAGGGCCCGGGCAGTGGCCGAGCCCCTCGGGCGCTCCCGGGGCGCTCCTGCCGGGCCAGCGTCGCCTCCCCGCCGGAGCCGCTCCCGGTGCCCCCGGCACGGGCTCTCCAGGGCATTCCCAGCTCCAGCCCGGCCAAATGAAGAGCTTGGTATGCAGCTCAGACCTGCTCTTCACTATTTCCCTGCTGTTGATTTAGGTACTGGATCTTATTTCTGCCAAATGATTAACGGTGTTGGGGGTTGTTGCTATTTCATTTCATCAGATATAGGTCTAAATATTTGTCAAACTCGAGTGCCTTTGTTTAGATTAAACCATTTGAGGAAGGAATATATTGATACTGCTGAGGCAGTTAAAATTCATTGTTCTATAATTATCTGTGTTGTTTTTGAAAAGTGCATTTTGTGAAACTACTTTCTTAGCAAAAAGAAAGAATTTCTATTTGTCTTTATTTTTTACAATTATTATCTATGAGCAAGGGGGAGATTTTTCAAAAAGATCAATATATTTGTAACAAAAATTTCTTTTCAACTACAAACTTTGTTCTACAGTGTGCATGTCAAGTGCTGCAGCCCTATGTATAGAACATTGAAAATTATTAGAAACAAGAGGGTAAAACGACTTAATTCTCCTTCGTGTTTCTTTTCTTAGGCATAATACAATTCCTGCAAACCCTTTCCTTCCTTTCTTCCTCTCCTTGTCTCTGCCTCCCCTTCAGACTGCCTGTCTTTATTCTGCTTTGATTGATACCTGAGCAAGTGAGAAGTGGCTCTAATGAACTGTTAAGCATTTAACAGTGCCTCGGTACAGTGTAAAAAGAAGGTGCAGATCCTGAAACAGGCAGGCAGATGCATACAAGTGGCTAAGGCTGAACATGCATCATCAACTTCGGGTTTTCTTGGGTTTTATTTAAGGCTTGCCCATGGAACTGTAGCTTTCCAAACACATTTTGCTGGAAATGTAACATACAAAAGAGGGCGGTGAAATGAAGTTTTGTTAGCAATATATGTTCAGGAGCTCGAGGGAGGTGGGGTATTTGGCCTAAAATTCCATTTTGGCAGCTTTTCGAAGTGTTATATGCATGGTTTTTTGTTTTGTTCCTTTTGCACCGTGGGCTTCAAGACTCCAACCAATTAATTCTGGGGGAAAAAAAGCTTAATGTAGGCTACTCCTCAAGAAGGGGTCTATTTTAACATTCAGTAAACAGATAATCCATTAGGACAACAATATACATTGTGGCAAGTGCTATCCTAGGTTTTTTTTTGTCAGCCCTTATTTATAGCCTTTTGATTTCGCTTCCCTCCCGGGGTGCAGTTTCAATCATTCTCCCTGCAATCTTTGTGCCCGTATTCATGGCAGGCTGAAAACAGAGTGGGACAGAAGCTCGTACGCAGCGCTCCGTTCGCGGCCAGCTCCTCCTCTATAGCCAGCAGCCGGTTGTACTTGGCCACCCTTTCTCCGCGGGACAGACCTCCCAGCTTGAGAAACCTGGCACCCAGGCCCGCAGCCTGCAAGGAGAGAGGGCCCGCTTCAAACTCCGCTCGGGGGGAAGTGAAGTCATTCTTCATTATTACACACGGTATCCTCCTCCTAATTGAACACCCTCATCTCTCCACAGAGAAAAACGGTGGAAATAAAACCTCTCCGTGAAAGATTTGCTGGATGCAAACAGTAATTTTCACTGGCGTACCAGATGAAATTTTATTTGCAAATGTAGCTTTAATCCCAAAAGACTAAATATAGTAGTGTTAAGGATTTTTGCTTAAAATATTATTACTACGCAGGAATGTTTTAAGTAACTCACTTTTTTTTTTACAAACTATTGCAACCAAATGGATCATACACACTTTTGAATATACTCCCTGCTTTGGCAAATTTCCTGTGTGTTCTCTTTAAACTCAAAAGAATAACTCTCTGTGGGGAAAAAAAGCAACTCTCTAGAAAAAGCCCATTTTGTAAAACGTTGTTTCTTTCTCAAGCACAAAAAGGCTTTCTCCTTAAAAAATAGTACATGTTAAAAGCAGTATTTTTGCAATTCTGCAATTGAACAGCTTTCAATACTTACCAGATCCACGAGGCTCTCATCAGAAGATTCTCCATCTGGACTTCCTAATATGGTAATATGTCTTTGACCTATATATAACGGGAGTGAAAACCTTCATTACAGTATATTTTATATATCTGACACAGAAATTGTTTGGGCTTTTCATTCTTTTTTTTTACCCCTGGGCTATCTAAGCTTAAATACAAACAGGAGTAAAACCAGGGAAAACCCATCTCATAAAAATGTAAACTATATTAGTGGGCTACATTAGCATGCTGTTTTATTTTCAGATGGAAAAGGGAATATCTAACATCCGGTCCTAGTCTCTGTCTCTCACTGATCTGTCTGATCAGGCCATGCTATTTATTTTAAATGTGCTCCTTACTATAGCAATGATTTTTCTTCACTGTAAAAAAAGAATTTACCATCCTGACTGAACAAAATGTGTTAGTTGCTATTTACTCTTTCTGAAATAGCAATTCTGTGTTTTTGTAAGGAATAACAAAAACACTTAGCTATATTAAATTTGTGCATCTATTCCTTGGGTATAAAAATGAATAAAGAAAATATGGCACAATGAGAAATCTTACATATGAAACTGCACAGGTTCTTAGCATTATTACCACAAAGGCTCCATAATACGTAGTCAATAATGTATATAAATGCAATTTTAAAGTTTGGAATTTTTAATTATTTATACTCAGTCAAAATTCAGATGAATTGAGCACATCTCTTTTATTTTCTTTAATTCTGATCTCTAACTGCATGACACTGAGCTGCAGTGTCAAAGGGCACCCACACTCAGAACATCCACAGTGCATTAACTGACTACAGCTGAAGCCTTGGCTGCTGTTCTGAGCCCCTGGACAGAGATTTATGAATCAAAACATGAACTTCAGTTTCTTCTGCCAAGTGCTTTCTAAATTACAAGAGGCAATAATTAAATAAAAAGATGTAATAGTTACAGGTGCAGCTGGTAGGGTTTGGTTTCAGCCTTTTGCCCTGTACTCACCATCAAGAATTCCAGTAAGTTCTATGAGGTCTGATACCTTGGTTTGGTTGATATATTTTAGGACAACACCACTGCACATTCCTACATTTATGTTTTGGTCAGTTTTAAGTTTGGAAATCTGTGTGGCAGCATCTTCAGCAATCAGGTAACATTTGGAACCAAGGGCACAACAGATGTTACTCCACTGTTCTCTGTCCTGCATAAATAAATCAAGTAAACAACTGGAGTTTAAAAAAACGAAACTAAATGAAAACCCTACTTGAGGAGGACAAAACCAAAAAATTAAATAATAATTTAGGTTTAATCCTAAATATACCCTTCATATAAACATGTTATATTTTATACTGTATTTTAAATGTCTGTCTAAGAAAATAATACCACTTGAATTTTCCTTGGGTTTTAAGATTTTGCTAGAAAACATAAATTTTAATCTGGAATGAACCAACACTTTTAAATTTTTTTTTATTTGCACAAAATATAGTTTAAAATATTTCAAATTAAATTAACTGTAGGGGTTTGCTATTTTGATTTCCTTCCTGAAATTTATTTCATTTTGATGAAATATAAAATAATTTTCTATTGTTTTATTCAGAGGACTCATTTTTATGTTAGTATTTTAAGTGTCACAGTTGTTTGAATATAAAATAATGAACAGGAGACATAGACTCCATGACATGTGTCAAGGCAGGACTCATAGGGAACAGCAGAATACAACACTCTTTTCTAGCAAAGCTCCATTTTTTAGGCTCTTTGTTTCTTTATTTTAATGCACTGGCCACATGGTACATGGTCCAGGCTAAATAAAGGACAAGGATATGTAAAGAATTTGAAAGAAGAAATTTACTAATTAATTTGCCTGCTTTGTGTCCACAGAATGCAGAGTTCTCACATTAAAAACATTCTTCTTCTACTTCATAATTCTTGGTCTGTGGATCAGACAGACTTTTGTACCTATCTAGTTGCAATCTACATCAGGGGCCATTGCTGTATGGATTTCAAGCCTGTCCGTAAGAGAAAATGAAGTTTTTGACACCGGAACCAATGTTTAAATTTAAGCACTAAAGTGGTCTGATGTCAGGCAATGAATTATTGAATTGGTACCAGAGCTAATCTTCAAAGTGAATTATCTGGGGCAAAGATGTGGGCATGGGTAAACTGTGGAGATCTGTGAGGAGGAGAAGCACTTCCCTTCATCCTGTGCTCTGTTTCCAACTGTCTGCTCTAATTGCCCTGCTGATTCTCATATTGTAAATATGTTCCTTCGTAAGAATGCTCCAGGAAGTTTGCAGCCCTGGCAGGAGGGGGGGATAACCTGGTTTGGAACGTGGCAATTCAGAGTCAGACTGAAACAACACAGGGAGGCAAGGCTGAGCAGTCAGGTAATACTAAACACAGATATTCAAAAAATGAACTTTTGAAGTTCAAGTTAAGGGAAAATCAGATGGATTTTGCAATTCATGAGTTTTAGAATTACGGATTCAGGCACTGGGCAGAATCACAAAGCCAACATCGCTTTGCTTCTCCTTTTAATCACGGACCTTGTGTTTTGTTCATGGAAATGAACCCTGTATATTTATTTTTAAGAAGATAAAGTGAGCAATTTGACACCAAGAGGAAATTTTTATTAAGTTGTGCAATTGCAGAATCTAAGCCTACAATTGTGTTCTGCAAGAATTAAGTTTTTATTCTTTTTTTTTTTTTGTAATACATGGACATTTAATCTTATGTATAAATGTGAATATTTAAGGCTATGAAACCTGTCTCTTTTATCCATCTATAATTTGATAACATACTTAATAGTATTGTACTTTATTGTTGTAGTTGATTTGCCACACTAATTAACTCCTCTAACTTTGGTCACAGAGGTAAATACATGGTATCTTACTCCCACTTTAAAAATTCTGCCAGTGACAGGACTCTGGTTATGAATGTCCATCACAAAGAAGTGCAGCATTATATTTTTTGGGGATTCTAAGGAATATGCAACAATGTTCAAATTTTTGCTTCTCCAGCTTCATATAATAAAATATTGCATTACACAGGAATTTTTGTAATACACTTGAATTTTACAATTTCATTTCATAATTGGAATTTTGTACATATGGAGGAAAATGTAATAAAAATATCAGTGGTTTACGAAGTAGAATCAGATAAAAAAGCAATTTCTTGTAATTCTTTAAAGTATATGTACTGACTGTATTCTGTTCATGCCAGGATTATATTCCATTAGAAATTATGTCAAAAGTATAGAAAAATTTAGATTAATTATCAATAAAAGATAACGAATCTTTAGATGCATTTTACAGTGGTATTTTTGTCCTTAAAGACTCAAAAAACAGAAGCTTTGTATTTTACATGTTTTGTAAAAATGAGAAGAAGTCAGTGATGTGCCACTGAACAATATTATCAGTTTTTAAAGGACTGCACTGTGGTATCTTACCTCTTTCCTTAAGGGATCTATTAATGCAATAATAAAAGGAAAATTATTAATCATTTCCACATACATGGCGACCATTTCATCAGGACTTTTGAATGTTCCAGTGAGTATTTCATATTTTCCTTTATCCTACAAAGTGAAGTGAAAAGCACAAAAATAAGAAAATAAGGCCTCAAAAAGCAGAGTGTACACATCCTGTGACAGCAGCAGTTCTGTGAAGGCAGTGGGCTGTGTGTTCTTCAATCACAAGGCTTTCACTCATCTGCTTTACTCTGTGTCTAAGTTGACAGCACATTGTTACAGAAAACACTGCCTAAAATGACAGTGGGTTCCAGTGGGCTCATGCCAAAGTCTCTGCTAAAAGAAGAGAGATCTATTTCAGCATTTTCTAGGCAACACTGCCAGTTTTACACTATTACAGCACAAATTTAGTAATATTTGATGTTTTTATTGAATCTTGCGTGAAAAAAAATCTAATTTTTCTCTTCCAAAAAAAAGTTTGGTTTTTTTTTCCCTCATTTTCATAAAGAAAATAATGCTGGGGAAAGAATTGCAAGAATTGCACCCTTGGTGCTCAGAACCAAGTGCCTTTCCTGGTCTCTTTCCCCTTTCAAAAAAAAAGCCTAGTTTAAAACCAGTCTCATCCTTCTGGGAAGCACAAACCACAGCCTGGGAGGAATTTTAAGGGCACACTGAGGAACTGTGCCAGGACAGCCACTGCTTTAGTGACTTTAACAGTTCAGGGACAGAAAGTTACAGAACTACTGATAATTCAATGGGTAAGATTTTGCATTTGTTTCCTGGTGTAGGGTAGAGATACCACAGTCAGGACAGCAACTGCTTTCATAAAAGATATTAGTAATGGAAGCTCTGGCACTATGGAACACCCAGACATAAAAAAATCTCATGAGCCACTAAATGGAATTGGAAGTTTCCTGCCTAGGGAAAAACCTGATTGACCTTGGAACAAGGGGCAAGAACTTTAAGGCTTCATCCGGACATAAATAGATTTTGTCAAATAAAAACATTAAAAAATTAAAAATTAAAAACATGCATGTTGATGCACAATGAGATGAGCACTAATGTGTATATAAACATACCATAGTAAAAATATGTGGAAATGTCAGGATGGTTTGAAGAAAACAAGAGATGTAGCTTAATATAATGGAAAAACAAGCAGATTCAACCAAAATTTATAAATGCAGAGATAATCCTTTCTGTTTGCTTGATTGCGGCCTTAAAAAAAACGGAGTTAGGAGCTTGTAGGTGAGTTTGCAATGTAGTAATAAATAATGTTAACAAATAGCTATGTTCATTTTAAACCCCAAGAAAATAGATATTGAAAAATAACTTACATAATCCATTAATTCATGAGCAGCACAATTTATTGCTAAGTACATGTCTGTTCCTAGCTCCAGACCTATATTGTTGCAAGCTGTTTGCATTAGGAGTAGCAGTTGTTCTAGATTATCATATCCTGTTGTTAGGCAGCCTAAGTGTGATATTCTTTTTATGGTTAGTGACTGAAAGCAAAACAAAAATAATCATTTTATTTACACACATATATATTATACATATTTTTTTTTTCACTGTCATTTCTGAATTCAGTAATCAAATTATAAATCTGTTCTCAGAGATCTCATTGGTGGCTTTAAGGACAATTCTTTGGAAAGAGGGATAATCAAGTGCTAATGAGTAGAGAGCTAATAGTCCTTGGAAATATGTCTAGTCATGTAGTTCTCAGGCTTGTATGGCCAGTACTGTTTCACAAAACATTTTAAAAGGCACTCTTAACAACCACTGAGTTGTCAGGAATGCTCTGGTGCTGTGGACCAATCCTTTGACA
This sequence comes from Climacteris rufus, assembly GCA_013398175.1. NCBI lineage: Eukaryota > Metazoa > Chordata > Aves > Passeriformes > Climacteridae > Climacteris > Climacteris rufus. The sequence goes on from VZRZ01005789.1 coordinate 97,636, forward strand.
CAAAAACATATTCTCCTTTTTAAAATAGCTTTTACTCATTTATCCTCAACTACGATTTTGATATTGACTCTATGGAGTGTTCAAGAAACCTCAAGAATCTTCCAAGATTTATAGAAGGAACAAATTTCATAGAGGGAAAATACCTCCAGCCAAGATGCATGCAGTTGTGTGCTTCAGGAACAGTATTCCTGGACATGAGCAACAGCAACAATTCTCACCTGATAGTATTTTAATTGTCTCAGACAGAAGGGCAAAACCTGCATGGCATTTCCATCCCAATATTTGGAAAACTACAGGTTTTGAAGGGATAAAGACGATCATTTGAGTAATATAAAATAATGTCCTGTGGAATATTGTGAGTGCTGCCCTGTAGCTGCTGGCTTGTATCTGCCATTATCTATAACCTCAAACTGGAACTGGGAACTGAAAGCAGCAAGATTAAGAGGGAAGTGATGCTCCCAGGGTTAAGAAACAGCACAATGTGCAAGTCTTACAGGTAATAGTTTTATGGCTTGCATGACCAAAAGGACATGTTCTCTGCTGGTGCCACAGGTCTGCAAAATAATTTACAAGGATTTCTATATGAGAAAAATTACCAGATCCCAGAATTTTCCCCCTATTTCCACTACTGTCCCACAGGAAAGGAAGGTATAGTCAGAAGAATCTAAATTGCTGTGTAAAATATGAGCATGTGGAATATTTAAGCCTTGCCTTGACCTTTCCAAAACGGTGATGCAGATTAATGGTTCATTTCTTAAGAACATTTTGGTTCCCTGCTGTTGTTAATACCTTGTTGAAGGCTTAGAGTTAAAATCTCTTTCCTTACCAGTGCTTTCTTCCCTGAATTTTGTGCTTTTCCTTTCTTACTGTCTGCTTGTTGAGAGCCAGGCTGTTGGAGTGAAAGAAGAAAGTAATCAATTCCATGAAAAAATACAAAAATGACAGAGACACCTCAGGAAAAAAAGAAAAAAAAGAAAAGAAAAAAGATTGACTCAATTTTGGTCTGAAGGGATTGCAAATATTTAAGTTAGGGAATAGCTTTATTTAACAGTTTAATAGTTTTATTTTGTGGTGGTTATTCATTTAAAATGCTTCTTTCTATGTAGGCTTCCATCCAGCCATCATTTGTTCTTCAAAACATTCTCACCTAGCCCATCAAAAACACAGGGGGTCTCAGAAGTGAAAATCTAGACTCTCTACTTGGAGAAACCCAACCACCTTGCTTTCCAAAAAGCACATGCACATACCAAGACTGACACACTACTACAGTAGTAGTGCCTTGAATAAAACATGTTGTGTGTGAGAGACATAACAAGATCAGAATATATATTGTATATTCCCTGTGATACCATTCACTCCCAGTATATTTCTTCAGGTAAACAAAAAGTCTTATGCTCAGAACACTGTTTGGTTCTAAATTTTTTAATTTAGTATCACCAAATGGCCAATGTTTTATTCATCTGTCAGAGAAACACATCTTCCATTCTGTGTCATGAGCCTGTACCAGGCTACATGTTCCATGTGTATGTTTAAAAGGACAATGGTAGCAAAAAGATCAAATCAAGTACAGCACATTGCTGGGAGATATTTTTATTGTACCATTTTGCCTGGAGACTCCAACAGTCTTGTCATTTCTTTCTGAATATCCAGAACTCTTTCTATGCCCTGAAATTAAACAACAGTATCTTCAAAAGCAAGTTATATTAATTCATTTTAGCAGCTTAAATCAGAAGAGAGACAACACTTATTCTAAATGCAAATTTTAATGTAAAGTCTTTAAAAAAACTCCAGACCATTACAGACTCCTTCACACAATCTCTCCACTCACAAAATGCAGTGAAGTCCACTAATAAATGGTTAGTAGCATGGAATGAGCAGGAATATTTGATTATGGGATCTCAAGGAAAGAAGTCTCTTCTCCAAAAGTAACCCTTCCCAAATCTAATAATATCTGGGTCTGCATTTATATCTGAGCAGTGGGAAGATGATAATCCCTGTTCACAATTGTGACTCTGCCTAAGACTTCCTAAACTCTGACAAGATTGAATGCATTTACCTTCAGAATACTTCCAGGAAGCAGGAAAAAAGAACCACTGTCTTAATTTTAAACACTGGGGAACACCCCAATTAAATGAATCCTTTGCTTTTTATGCAAGGCTCTGTTTCATTTGCAGCTGAGTTAGTAGAAGTCCAGTGCCAACTTTGTAAAGGACATTTCAGGTGGTCTCAAAGTGTGCCAGTAAAGGAGTACTGGAGGGGGCAGAAGCCAGTCACAGCTGGCAACACAGGATCACAGGACAGGCACCTTGGTGTTCTGACTGCAGCTTCCTCCTCTCCCAGGGGCACTGGGAGGCACCCTGGCTTTGAACGGGGCAGAACCAGGATCTTATCAACAGCTCTGGGGGACAATTTGGAGAAGTTAAAGGGAAAGCCAAAAGAAAGAGAATGGAGCTCAGCTGTTTGTTCAGGTCACCAGCAGACAAAGTAGAACTGAGGCCCTGATGTAGGCATCTTGTGCAGTCGTTAATGCAACACGTGGCTAAACCAAAAGAGAGTTGATCCCATCTGTCTCACCCACCCTTCTTGCTCTTTCTATTCCCTTCTAGTGACACAATTTCATTTTAAAGCAACCTATTCCCAAATATTTTTTGCTTTCCTGTGAATTTTGTTGTTTTGCACGCTGTATCAATCGATACATTTTATAATCTACCAATGCAAAATCTTTGTGTAACACAATTCCTTGACATCAATGCACTGATTTTTCCTCTATACTAACATACATTTTTAATTGAAATCTTCATAATTCTTCTTTTAAATCATCTTTTTACTCTATTTAATGTTATTGGTGTTAGAATTCCACAGTAACATTTGTTAAAACTTCGGCCTTGCAAGCTAACAAAAATGAAAAATACAGTTTGTAAGGACTATATTGAAAAGATCTATATACTTATGTACATAATAGTTGGTATGATTTCTACAGAATACATTTATTAAAAAAAAAAGAAACAGTACCTGTTTGAGTGATACCTGAACTGGTGGTATAAGCATAACTTCTTTCACTAATTTCAGTTTTGCAGGTGACATTTTTTCACAATTCAACAGAGTAACCATTGGGAGGGGTAGAGTCATTTCTTTAGGTGATTCCTGTAATTGGGGGTACCAGGTGAAAGTAAAAATGTAAAAATCAGAATTTTTAAAATATATTTTAATTATGGCACAGTGTTCAAAGACTGCTATAGGCAATGGTGTGAAGGGTGTATTCTATGAGATAAATTTAGTAACACTGCCACAACTGGCTTCAGAATTCTGCAATAGTTATGATAACTGGGATAAAATAAACAAAATGACAAAAGGCACGTGTACCTGATCATGTTTCAGCAGTGCAATATACAAGTACAAAGGGACATGGCTCAGGGTGGCCCCAGCCTTTGCTATGGCAAGTGATGCTCCCCCAATGGCCAAGCTGCCACACAGCACTGATTCAGCAGGTTCTGCAGGGGGGATGGCTTTCTCTTCCACTGACACCTTCTTTCCTACAAGACAGAGAGGAGCAGATAAATATTTTCTTGGTTCTAAACATATGCTTGTGTACCACAGTTACATGAACAAATACGATATTGCCATTTCAGTAATTTATTTTCAAAATGTAATTTTGTCAGTGGTTTTATATGGAATGACCTTACAAATAATCAGAGTATCTGTCCTCACTGTGATTACAAATGCTTTTCAAATCTGTTTCTTTTGGAGATCTTTCAGCCACTGAAATATGTATTTTTGTTTTTCTGTGTTTGAATCCAGTAACATTATATAATTTTCAGGTTCCTTTCAAAAGCATGTTTTCAGTCCTCTTTATGGTGCCCCTTAAGTACCCAGCTTTAAAAAAAATGGAAGATTACATTATAGCCTCATAGGGAGTACACATACTTGATTTCTTCTAATAACTACTGTGAAAAAAATTTAGGCCTATTGCAGTTGTAATTTCCAAAGAGAAAACAGGTCTTTTAAATATTACATATCCATAGTCTTACTAAATTTTCGTAAGAATTTATTTCCCTTTCAAATAGAGTAACTTTTTCCAAAATGCTTTAAACCCAAGCAGTTCCCATTATCACATTTTTTATGCCTACAGTGCTTACATGGACATTTACAGGGAGCACCTACTGAAGCTGCCATGAGTGGTCTGATTCCCAAGAACCAGTGCACTGGGGCCTGTCTTGTATTGGCTCCAAGTACTCAGGCATCGAGTCTAACAATGATATTACAGTCAATGTCACAATTAGTGAAAACAAGTAATATACGTATCAGCAGAAGAGTATAATACACACTGTGATATCTGGATGGACCTGACAACTGCAGAAGTTATATTTCAAAGGTGAACTTACTGTGCACACATCCAACATATGATTTGGGAGGTTGCACTGACAGTATAAGATAGTTGCAACTAAACTGATAAGAAATAATAATTTGCTAAAATTTTCTGCCCTTTCAATAAATGATAACAACCCTTTTTTGTCTGAGTTTAATGCAGAGATGGAGATAACATACAGTGCTCTTTTCCTTTGGGTTTTTTTCCCCCTCTATATTCTTACCTTGTTTTTCTAGTCTCACATCATTTTTTCCTTTTTCCTTTAGTAGGGTTGTTTGCTTACTTTCTTTTTCTCTATACTACCCATCATTCCCATCTCATCCCCTTTTTTATTTCTCTTTTGTTTTTCATTGTATTTCCTCCTTTTCTCAGTGTCAGAAGGAAACTTCCCTTCCTCCCTCTTTCAATTGTTTTCAACTTCTATCTTAATTCTATTTCCATTTTCCTGCTCAGTTCTGAGATTCCCTTTTCTTTCCTTATCATTTTCATTTTTATTCTTCATTTGCATCCTCCTCCATTCTTATTCCTCACTCTGAAGAGTAATAACCTCCTGTCTAAGCCAACTGTAAAACAAAGGCAGAAGCTCTGTTCAACCAATGCATGTGAATGATGGGAAAACTGTATTTTCCCCTCCCTCATTTTGCTGCAGAAACTGCTGTGATCAAAAAGGTCAGGAGAGAGTAACCAAACCCTCTGAACACGAGACAGGGCATCTTTTAGAACCTTTATCAATATATGTATTGCAGAAAATATTTAAAATCAAATAAAGTAAAACCTGGTTTTCCTCCTTTTTTTTTCTTAGATGGTGATGTTGGGGGTGGAGTGCATGAAGTAGGGGCAAGAGTCACTTTTGCTTCCTTTTCTTCTTCCTCTCGCTTTTGAATTTCATTTTTTTCTTCTACCTTTTTTGCAAAGTATTCACTGAGGAAAGAGGCATAAAAATCACTGGGTCAAAATATTGTTAGACATGTGACAAGCAGATACACATGACACAGGCTAAAGAACATGCTAGGAGGTAGAATAAGTGCATGCATTTGAGCTTCTGCCATAGATTCACTGTGTGAAGCTGGAGAAGTCCATAAATTTATGATATCATTATTTTTTGGCAGTCATCTGCAGCACTGGTTAAGCAAAAAGAACCACAAGCAAGTATCAGAAATCTCAACACATGCTTTGCAAATCACACAGGTTTGAAAGGCAACTCTGAGCAGACAGTGTTAGCATGAAGGATGTATTTGCTCTGCATGGGCAGTAACAGATCCTGTCATAACCCCATGACATACACCAGCCTGGCCTAGCTTGCCAAGCCAGTAGGTCAGTTGTACACTGGTTATTGTGGCTGAATTTCAATTGCATGCATTAAGTGGAAACTTCACCCCCTGGGTCACAAACAGCCAATTCAGGCAAACTGAGTATGTAAGATGTATAAAGTAGTGTAAGCAGTGCATTAAAATCTTTTTTAGATTCACTTTGCAACTGAATTCTATTCCCTTTATCGAGGTTTTCCCTAAGCTGGTCCATGTGGAAGGCAATTAGGTCTGTTTGCTACAGTGTGTGTTGAGTGTGGCAGTCCAACCCCTACCCCTCCAGAAAATTGCCATTCCCCTCAGGGATGCAGCTGAAAGGAAGATTTCCAACTCCAGAAGAGGATGATAGGCCATAGTAATGCTTCTGGGGTGAGGAAAACTACATGCTGCCAGGAAGCTTCTCTAATATTACTGTGAAAATACATTCAGATACATCTGTGATACTTTTACCTTATACCTTTTTTTTTTTCTTATAAACAAACTCCAAACAGATCTCTTTGAAATGAAATATGTGGCTGTCCTTTTTTACTCTGGGATGCTCCCAAGAAGAAATATTTGTAAGAAAAAATAAACATGGATGTTTCCTAAAGAAGCTATATTTCCAAAGTAACTAATTGCCTCGAGTAAGAAGCCTTTTGGAGTAGCATGCTCAGAAAGAAGGCTCCCCCAGACCCTGAAATCTGTACATACAAACATGTTTGCTGTGTTTAGCTCACTGCAGAAGACACAAAGCCAGGTCACTCATACCACTTGCTTTTGCAGTGCCATGAACAGAAGTGGAGTTGCAGTTTGAATTAAACTGGCACTGAATGAATTTCATACATTTAGGCTTTGACAAGCATTTGTTTCTTCAAGACCCTTATTTTTGTATCCCGTGCATGAAACATTGCAAAAACCAGCATGATTTTTATATCATACTTATGAAAAAAACAGGCAACAATATAGTGTAATAGACCTGAGAAAGACATTATATCCTAAAGTATATATATATTAAAAAAACTAGAAAACATTGCATAGTCTATGTTTTTCATTAACAATATAAATTACTGGTGTTTATTTCAAATGCAATAATTTTAATAATAGGCAAGACCTACCCAAGTATTTTATCAGCTTGACACTGGTCAGTAGGCTCCAAGTCTCTTAACATTGTGTTCAGGGATTCATTGATCCATTCCACTGCAGTATTAACAGAGTCATTTCTTTCTTTCTCATCAGCTTCAATTGTTTCAGGTAAAGCATTTTCAGGTATTTGAGAATGAGAAGCCATTACAGTGGAACAAATCCTCTGCAAAAACAAAACAATGAAAAAGGTTTAAAACACTATTTAATTTCTAACTTAGAAATGTCATTTGAAAGACTAAGAAGTACATGTCCTTACCAACTCTACAAGTACATATCTCCAAATGCATTTGTTCCACTTAACTTTTCTCATCCAGCACCTTCTTTGTAGCCTCTTATCCTTTGGTAATTGCAGACATTATTCGAGATTTTTGACCTAAATTATAGCTACATAACCAAAAACCTTCTGACAGATCAGCTTTATATATACACTATGCTATCAGAATAGAGTTATTTTAAGGACCATACAGTCATTAGGACACCTTTTATTGCAGCTGTTGGTAGCCTGTTGTACCATGATTCATCAGCACTCACACTTAATGCCATCCCTCATGATCACTTACTTTTATCTTACTTAGAAAATTTAAGCCTATCTTTCTGTACTGATAAAAAAAATTATATTAAGAAAATTCACTTAAGGAGGACATAATTTTAAAATTTCACGGAGTTGCCTGCACTAAGTATTAACTTTACATCCTGTGAATATCTATGAAGTTACATGTAATTCAAGGATGAAGTGAACCAGAGTTTAACTGAGCATAATCAGAAATAATTACTCTGCAATAGCTAGAGCTGCAAAGACCTAACTTGGATATTCCAGGTTGGGGAAGAGATGTGCCTTCAGTTCTGCATTGCAGGTGTTAGATGGCTATGTTTGACTTTACTATCACCCACATCAACCTACTAGCTCAGTGTAAAAGAAGTGTCTCCTCCACCTATACTGTTTTTCACCTGTACTGTATTTTTCTGAAAGACTGTCACACAAAGAGAAATATAAGGATCTGAAAATTAAAGGTGAAATGAAAGTGAACTTATAAGGTTAGTATGGGGTTTAATGAAAACCTATATGATTATTAAGAAAAAAAACTATACAAAGATTCACTATCATATCCAACTCACTAAATATTGTTTAATTCATGGGAAATAACGTTTTATAGTTGCTCCCACTGTCTAACTTTTCATGACACTTTTTTATCCAAATTACAACACCCAACTGTCAGGTCATAGGGATTTATATTTCCTCATAAAAATGGAAAATAAAACATTCCTTGTGATGTGAGAACAGTACCTCTCCCTGATGTTGTCCTATTAAAATAAATAAAACAGGAAGATGCAGCTCATACCTTCTCATAGTTTTTAACTGTACAGTATATTTCCACTTCTAATGTTGGCTGACCAACTCCATCCAGAACTTTTCTTCCAACTAGTTTGCATATTACTGGAGGTTTTGAAAATTTAGACAAGTAGTTAGCCTTAAATGAAAGAGAAAGAACTTCATTAAAAGTCAATTTCCAGGCAGAGAGGTTTTTATTCCATGAAATATGTTCAGTCAAATCCGCCACTGAACAAATCCATTATGGGTCCCTTCCAACTCAGCATATTCTGTGATTTATACAGTCCAGCAAGCTTTGAGCCCTCTGACAAAGGTGGAAACCAAGACTTATGGTAGGCAGAGTTCTCTTTCTTCTTTCAAGATGGTCTTTAATGGGCCTGATGGACTGTCTTAATCCAATATATTTGGGCCTCTGCGCACAGTTAATAAACACCAGCACTGGTTTAGAAAAAGGATTAAGTTGCTATGTGACGTTTACTACAGACTTCCTTATTAGTTTAATTATGTAGTCACCAAACCATGACTTACCAAATGGGAAAACTAGTAAACACCTAGAGCTACAAAGAAGAGGAAAGTGCCAATTACCAAGCAAAGCAAAGAAAGGTGTTACCAGTTTTAGCCCCTTCCAATGGTGATGGCAAAACATTTGGAGATGGGAAACAGTGTAAGACGGAATGATATGTTTCAATTTTACAGCCACTCTCCCATCAAAGAATATACTAGAAATAGTTTTTTTCAGGAGTAGTTCACTGTTGTACCACTGGCAATTCCAGTACCATCAATAATTGAGGTTTCACCAGGACTACTGTCAACAATATTTTGCCGACTGTCAACAGATAAAACTGGTCTGATTCTCCACCCATGAAAGGCCCATTTGCCTTTCATGAGCAGCTGCAGTGTGAACAGCACCCAGTCTCTTGTCGTCGCTGGCCCGAGAGAATCATCACTGTGCTGAGCGGCAGTTTTGTTAGGGACATCCATCTGTGGGCTACTTTGTGTTTGTGTCGAGACAAGCACCCAGCAGAGGACAAGAAGCCCGGCTGCTGCCGACATGTGCTTGGCGCAGCGTCCAAGTGCCACCGGCCACAACACAGAACCATCGCAGTCCTTGCCCGAGCCAGGGGGAAGCACTGAATTGTCAGCACAGAGCCGCCGAGCTCCTGGCTGCACCCGCTCTCCTGAGGGCAGGGCGCCCGGGAGCGGGCGGGCACGGCGGGCACCCACACGGCCCCTCCGCGCCGCCCCTCGCCCGGGCGCGGGGCCAGGAGAGGCCGCTCCGGCCCCCTCCAGGTGCTTCCCCTCCCCGCGCTACCAGCTCCCCGTAGAGATCCCCGGGGCGCAGCGGGAACACGGCGTTCAGCGCTTCCTCCATCCGCTCCGGCACCCGGTGCCCTCGGTAGTACTCG
>VZRZ01005789.1:117499-154160 GCA_013398175.1 Climacteris rufus
CCCCCCCAACACTATTATTTTAATTTCACAAGTACTCATATGAGAGTTCATTTGCCTTGAGTAATCATTCTCTGCTCCAATGGTTACTTCAAGTTGAGTGGGTTTTGGTGCTAATTTCTTTCTCAAGTTTGAGGATCCTTCCCGTGGGTCTGTTCAGCCCCTGCTGTGCCAGGGTGAGCCTGGCCTTGTCCAGAGCAGCCTGCTGAACTGCAGGGTGAGAGCTCGTAGGCTTTGATTTATCACTTCAACTCCAGAGGTGATTTGAAATACACAGTACTTCAAGACAAGGTTTTGAGCTGAGTTTGGAGTTTACAGAAGATTGTCCTCAAAATTCTGTGATAGAAGAGGGGTTTGTAGTGTGTAGATTTGTTAATGCAATGCACAGGTTACTGATGAATGCTAGGTCTAGTCTTGGATATCAGGAGTTTGCTACATGATTTCTTGCATTTCTTGATTTCTTACTTTGAAATAACTGTGTTTGGTATTAAGGCATTATTAAATCCTACCTGGTTCAAGGGACTTGACATGATGGATTACAGGGATTTTTGTCTGTGCATTGTCGATATTCTACTCTGAAATGTTAACACACTTACAAGTATATACAGAGTCTGAATATTGTCAGGCTTTCTGAAATTCGTATTCATATTTTCTATGACATGAAAATGTGTGCTATGTATCAGTTACCGCATATTGGCATTGATTTAAATTCAAAGAGGATATGGCAACATGGCCATAATATATTTATAGTACATAATACATAATACAATTTATACAAACCAGAAATCAAATTCAGAGATAAAGAGAGAGTTAGAAAACAGCAGACAGAAAATGTATTACAATGGAATTATTCTTTTTCACCTGTTTGTTGAAAGAAGATACCTTTCTGAAAAGAATTGCTTCAAACCTTTTCAAAGGCTGTGAGCACAAAAGCACTTTTTTCTTTAACTTTCCATTCATTACTCTCACTGAATTTTGCAGGAGATATTATTTTTTTAATTCACTTTTTTTTAGCCTCACCTTTCAGTCTTTGCATCTTCTTCTTTCCTTTTCTATTGTGTTAGAAACCTAAATTTGCTGAAGTACTGGAGAAACAGTACTTGCATTTCCAAACACAGAGACTTTTGGGGTGGTTGGCAGCAATTTGTAGGTTATGTTACTGATCAATAGAGCGAAGGTTTGCATGACTGAGAAGTGAAGCCTGCCTGGTGCAGATGAACTGGCGATCTGTGGGGTACATGAAAAATAAAGTTTGAAATCTGAGTTAGTTACAAGTATGTAACTGTTGAAGTGAATATCACAAGGAGTGTGAAATAATGTTAACTGAGTTCTCAAGTCCTGTAACTTGTGGACAGATTTTAAGAGAAGCCTATATGTTTCTTTCTAGGAAAAGTGATGCTGGTAGCAGAGGGGTTTAAGGAGTTCAAATATAAAGATAATTTTTGCATTACTATGGGGAATTTGGGCATTCCTGCATCCTGTGATTTTTGTTTTGTTTGAGTTTTGGTGTTTGGTATTTTTTTGCTTAAACACATTTTTTTGGGAATGAACTGAGTATGGAAGAAAAGGAAGAGTGGCATTTTTTTCCCCATGGTATATCTCCTGATTTTTACAACCTTAATCACTTGGGGCATGTCCTGAACTTTTAACCTTCTTTTCCCAGCACTGATGCAGTGAATAATGGACTCTCCTGCTTGACACATAACTAGATTGCAGTTCAAAGTGGATGTCACAAGCACTATTGCACCATCTAGAGCAGAAGCTTGACTATCATTTCATGATAAGCCTATAAGATCATATGAATTTATAACTGACTTCATTTTTGCCATTTCACTAATTTATGTTTCTTTAATTCAAAAATACATTGTTTTTTGTTTGTTTGTTTGTTTCAAAGAGTTTGCCTCCTGTTGTGGTATTTTTGCACAACTCCACAAAATGTTCAGATCTTGTATGAAAATCATATGACATTTATAACCATTTGGAACCTTTTTTGCTATAAATAAGATTTAAATAGTTCCCCTGGGGCTAGGGAAATGCTGTGTGAGCTGTGGAGATAAAATTCTTTGTTTTACCCTGTTTCTGTTGTTATCTTTGTTTTCTTCACTTCAAGACTCATTTAGTTAATTTAAAAAAAGAAAAGGGAGTATTGATCTTACACACTCTTAAAAATATGCACATTTCTGAAGCTAGATGTGACTGTAAACTGAAAAACTTTTCAAAGTCTGTCTTCTGAAGAATACATAATATTAACAGTTCCATATAAGACACTCAGACATATGTTTGAATAACATCCAGCTAATGCAATGAAATACACCTTATTTTGTAGGCAAAGAATCTCTTGAGTGGCATTACTGCTTGGGGGTGTACTCATCCATGAAATACTGTTTTTATAAAATTTTTGTACTGATAGAATCCTGTTAGAAGCTCGTTGTGTGGCTTGTCTCAAAGCAGAAGATTTTGAGTGAGCTTGTGCACCTTTGACTTCCATTGAAAATCGATGACACTTGTAAATCCATAGCATTTCTGACAGAAAGGCTGGAAATTAAAAGAGTTCTATGACCCTGAGGTGAGTCTGGTGGGTTTGTAGTGTTTTGGAAGAGATGTGACTGTTGGAGCAATAACAGGCATGGTGCATTTGCACAGAGGGGATTACTTCAGATTTCAAATATCCCTGTTTTCTAAAATTAAGCAGCGGCTGATAAAAACGTAGTGATAGTGAATGTTTCTAATATAAAACCTCCCTTCATTATCTTTACTGATAAACATTCCTCAAGATTCAAACATATATGGGTGAAAGTAGAAATATTCTACTTCTGAACGTGACTTGGGTTTGCAAAATATTATTGGTTCAACAGAACAATTGAAAACTGTATGAAATAAATAGGATAATTAACATGATGACTTTGGAAGAAAATGCTGTTTAACATTAACACAGTATTTCAGATTCCTAGAGCACAAGGGTACAGCCTTCAAAAGAATTTTCACAAAACGATCTTTCTTTCCTGAAGCTTTGCTATGATGTAAATTACAGATTCACAATCATTTGGGTTGGAAGAGTCCCCCTGAGATTATCTACTCCATTTCACTGCTCAAGCAGGGTCCACTCAAGTAGGTTGCCCAGGACCATGTCCAGTCAGGTTTTCAGTATGTCCTCAGAGGGAGACTCCATAACCTCTCTGGGCTACTTGCTCCAGTGTTTGGCTGCACTCATGGCAAAAATTAGATTCTTGTCTTACACTGAATGTGCTATTTTTTAATTTGTGCCCATTGCTTCTTGTTTTGCCAGTGGGAACTACAGAGAGAAGTCTGGCTTTCTCCTCTTCATTCCCTCCCATCAGGTATTTATACACATGGGTGAGAGCCCCCTGAGCCTTCTCTTTCCTGGACTGAAGAGTTCCAGCTGTCTCAGCTTCTCCCATTATGAAAGACACTCCAGTGCTTTAATCATCTTTGTGCTCCACACAGGACTCACTCCAGTAAGTCCTTCTCGTTCTTGCATTAATTGCACTGATGGAATTGCAGAACGCTGTTAGGTTATGGTGTATTGATATGGTGTATTTCATTATATTAGAATAAGAAAAGTCATGGCTCAATGGAGCGTAACAAGTATTGTGCTGAAGAATAGAATTCAGTGTCAGGCTCTAAATTTCTGTCAGGATTTATGTATTTATTAGAAAATATGCTTGCTATCCACTGAAAATATTGCCAGCTAGGTGCATGCTGTGCTGATAGGAATGTACCTTTATCAAATCTGCTGCTTTCTAATCTCCATTTCTTACAAATACCTAATGAAACAATCTGAGGGAAGGAATAATAACAGGAGTTTTTTGACAGAAGACCCTCTAGAACAGGAAGAAGAGAGTACATTTGCACTTGTATTTTGTGAAATGTACCTAAAGCAATGAGAAGGACACCGTGTAAAACTCATCAGGCTTCAAGCAGGAAGCAATCATGACTACTAACATGCCCGAATATCCATCATAAAAATCATCACGTTCCTCAGCAAGGAAAGAGGATTTATTTTTTGTCAGTTGCTGATGTTTAGTGATTAAGCCAAGATTAGTGTCAAATGTACACAATAGTATTTGTCAGAGTGTAAAACCTTTATAGTTTTTAACCAGTTTATTCATTCTCAGTTACCTGCTCCATGCGTGGGGAGAGAAGCAGTCCATCATACACAGACTAGAACATTCTGGCAGTGCAAACTGTGTTTAAATAAATGACACAATGAAATGATTTTGAGAAGTGCTTACTATTGCTCTATTTTGAAAGTTAAATGGTATCCTAGCACTTACAAGCTCTAATCCACAAAGGACTATTGGATCATCTACTCTTCACCTCCTGTGTATATCAAGCATATGATCTACAGGATGAAAGGCTTTTAGGCTTAAATTTGAGATGGATTACTGTCTGTTTGCAGCAAAATATCTTAATAAACAGCATGGCTCTCAATTTTGTGTTTTAATTCTACCCATATTCTGTAAGCATTGACTATAAGAAGCAAGAAAAAAGAGCACAGGAACATCTTCAGTTCCCTGGCTCCTTGTCAGAAGATAGCAGACCTTTTCTTTTGTGTTTCCTGCTTATAAAGGGTCATTTTTTCAGGACTGTCATGAAGTGTTTGTGAAGCTACTGCACTAGTCTGCCCTGTAATGGGAGTTCATTCAAAGGCCACGTTGTTTCAGGACAAGCATCAGTAGCAATTACCACTTCCAGCTTTTCTCTAGAAGTGTGAGTTTTTGTCAAGGGCTCCAGAGTCAGACTGCCAGCCTACGCTTCAGACACAAAGAGAGATCAGTTACTCTCAGTTTCCTGTATCACACTTCTTCATGTTGAAGTTTTAGGTAGAATTTCAACTTTGATTTTGACAAACAAGTTGTGGCACTATTTAAAAAAAATTGGGCCTCTTGCAGTTATCAAGTTTTCAAGCTATACTTATAAAAAGAGTAAGATGAAATTGTATTTCACGTCTGCTGAATCCTTTTACTTCACTGATGCAACACTATCATCCAGAAAAAGCCTTAAAGTAATTCAGAATATGTTATAAAATGGACTTTAGAAATCACTGCTTAGTTTAATTGGATACCTACACTATAATTAATTCAGATTTTCAGGAAGCAAGTCCCACTGCATGTAAGTCTATATAATAAAATGTAACCATGAAATTAGTTCTAAAATAGTTGTTCAGTGTATAAATGTATAATCAATGTATAAACAAGTTGTGCCTCTGTCTCTCTATGTAGTCAAACCAGTGTAAGTTTGGTTGAATTATATTGCAGGACTGGGGCTTGTATTTCTCCAGATATCAGTCACTGATTTGGGTGCTTGTAATCCAGTGACGCTACAAAAAACTGCTGTCATATAGCTGCCTGTGTTGGAGTTTCTAACCAAAGAATAAAGAATTTCCCTATGTTGATTCCTCAGCAACTCAGCATATGAATAGCCTGTAATGATCCAGCTGCTGATTCAGCTCTCTATCCTATTCACAGAACTCTAAGAAGCTTTCAGAAGCTATTTATTCTTTATGAAATTTACAGTAAAAAGAATTGATGGCTATGACTATGTGATGGTGTATTGTTGTTGACAGTGCACATGCAGTATAGAAAAAGTGGGAAATGGAAAAGGATAAAGGATGAGGTTTCGTGCAGTTTTTCCAGTTGTGCTCTGAGTAAATTTTTGCATGTGTGGATTTTTTCTTGCTCACTGTCAGTTAAATAAATAGAGATCTTGATGTCATAGAAAATCCCTAGAGGCCGCATATGTTAGTCCTAAAAAGCATTATGTCTTTTGGGTGTGATGTCACAAGGTTTTTGGCAGTGACTGTGTGTGTTTCAGGTGAAGAAGTGAATTAAATAGTGGCCCGAACTGTGTCTGGTATTTTAATTGTACTTTAATTAGCAGTGTGATATTTACATGTCCTTTCTTTGATATGTCACTTTTCTATCAGCTGTCACTTCACCTCAGCATCTTTTGTACGCAGAAAATATTTTAAGATTGAAAAGAAATTTCATGAGTTTGGTTTCTAAGAAATGGAATAGGAATTGGGGAAAATGCAAACTAGGCAATTATATAATATTGTCTTCCAAAGCTGAAGGAAATGAGAGAAATACTTCATTCTGTGAAGTATTCTGGGTTGTGTATATTTAGGTTGTTTAGGTTCTTTAAGAAGTCATGAAAATATGAAGTATGCTCAAAGCGTTGCTCATAAAGCAAAATCATCCAGGAGAGCTGTCCACTGCAAACTTGCTAAATATACACACAGATACATACATATATAGGAGCTGCTTCTTTTTTGCCTCCTTGTTCTTGAACTTCACTAAGAGCTTTCAATTGCTCTGACATTTTCAGCAAAGGAAGTAATAGTTGTTGCTGAGCAGTATTCTACAGGCAATTATCTTATCTGATTGTTGGAGCAATCCCCGGTAGAAAGGAACCAATGCGATCAAGTTAAATCATTACAGAGAGGCAAGAGAAACAGAGGGAGGGACAAATGGAGGGAAAAGGGGCTCATCTCATTAACGGGTGCCTGTGCTGCAGGGTTCAGAACAGCACACAATGAAGTTAGCCTGTAAGACAAAGCTGTGCAGTTGCCTCCTGTAGCTGTTGACAGGTTTGAATCCTCTCTTCCAGAGCCTATTGTGGCTGTAGTGCGAGGCACCTGCAGAAAATGTGCCAAAACCAGGCAGGGAGCACTGGCTTTTCAATGAGCTGTCACCTCTCTCTCCCTTCACCCACCCCTCAAGTTCCCAGCAGGAGAGGAGAAGCCATACTGAAGAACTAGACTGGAAAATAGTCATGTGATGGGAAAAGGGGTCACATATAGACACTTTACAGTCACCAACTTTCTGAGTCTTGTATGATTCAGTTTTTTGGGCAAAAAATTCCTAAAAAACTTTTTTTTTTTTTTNTTTTTTTTTTTTTTTTTTTCCTTTTTTTTTTTTTTTTTTTTTTTTTTTTTTTTTTTTTTTTTTTTTTGCTAGTACTCTATTTAAGGTAAAGACCTCTAAAAAACTGCCTCACAGGGATAGACAGGTCAACAGATGAGTATGGCCAACAAATACATTTTTAAAATACATATCCCTTCCTATTTCTGCTCTAGAAAGAAAGATATGGATTCTGTTTTTGCTAATTCACTGGTAAAAATTATTTCAATGCTGCCAAAATTAGCTGCTCACTTGCTCTCACAGCTGAGTCAAAAGATCAAGCCAGGCCTCTTAGGTGGAGGTGTTTTAAAAACCTATATCTAGAATTCCACATTGTTTCAAAGGCTACACACACTTGTTTAAAAAAGGGAATGAAAACACTTGTGTGTATGTACATACACACACACACAAAGACAGTAAGAATTTACATGACATAATCTATAGATCCCAAAGTATTTACAAAGAGAGGGTTTTACCCATCAATAAAACCCGAGAGAAACAAGTGATACACAATACAATTGTTTGCCACCCACTGGCCCATCCTCCAGCAGTGACCAGTGGCTCCTGGCCCATTCCCCCCAGTTCTATGGTGTGGAATATCCCTTTGGCCAGTTGGGGTCATGTCCCAGCCATGCTCCATCCCAACTTCTTGTGCTCTTCCTCACTGGCAGAGCATGGGAAACTGAAAGTCCTTGACTTAGGATAAACACTACTTAGCAACAACTAAAAACATCACTGTGTTTTCAGCACTATTGTCATATTAAATCGAAAATACAGCACTTTTCCAGCTGCTAGGAAGACAATGAGCTCTGTCCCAGCCTAAACCAGGACAGATGCATAGCCAGGTTTGGGGGTTGGATTTTTTTCCTGATGTGGCATGTGCATGGCTTGGAAACAATCAGGGACTGGAACCTCTGGGTAGATCAATGTGTGAGAAAATGAGAGTACTGCTATTTCATTTTTAAAAATGTGGTTCTGAGAAAAAGGATAAACTCCCATTGGTTTCAGAGCAAGGCTGATGAGTTGGATTTTGAACCAACATGTTCAGTACCTGAATCCTAAATCTTTATGAAGAAGATCCATTTCAATTTCCTAATACATTTGTACTTTATTTAGGAAGGAATAAGTGATAGTCCATGCAGTTAGAATGCAATGGAACAATTTCCTAACAAATTAATAAATATTTTCTTTGGTGGGACAAAAGTGTTGCTGGCAACCTATGGCTGTTACAGATGGAGGAAAAAAATTCCAAAATCTGAGGTAATATTGTCTTTATCTGGTCTAAGAAATCAGCCCTAGTTCTGTATCTTGTAGCTTCCATTGGAGGAAGGAGTTAATGGCTTCAAAGAAAATAAAAGTAGCCTGGATTGGGGCATGTTTATAGGAAGCAAACATAAAACATCACAGGACTATACACCTTTCCAGATCTTTATTAGAAAGTATGTTTGTAATAATTTAATTTTTGTGTGTCTCTTATCTCCAAAACCTGTGCCAGGATTTTGGGCAGGTTTTGATAAATTACAGAAACTCTTCAAGTAAATAACCTGCAGAAAAAATCGACAATAAACTGTCTTAAGGCTGCAAACTCCTCTGTATGAATAAATAACTTTTCACAGATAAATTGCTGCTAGTGGGGACTTAATTAAGGTAGGTTGCTAATATGCTTGAGTGGTATTTTTTAAAAATCTTCTGTCAAAGGTAATGTGCAGCAATTAAAGAGATTACAGAGAAAGAGGAGGACAGTATATTCTTAGCTGTTCATCCTTTTCCATAGCTGTAGTGTTTGATAGCTGTGGCAAAGGGCTGCAGGCTTACTGGATTAGGCACCTATTCTTGGAGGTAAGAGAAAAGAACAAGAATACAATGAATACACTGAGAACAATCAGATGAACATGTGATTTTGTATCTCTGCTCTGGTGTGGGTTATGCCTGCTTTCCCTTTCAGATGTCCCCTTAGGCATGTTGCAGGTAGGATTGCATTTAGCTGTTTGTTCACTCACCAACACACT
This sequence comes from Climacteris rufus, assembly GCA_013398175.1. NCBI lineage: Eukaryota > Metazoa > Chordata > Aves > Passeriformes > Climacteridae > Climacteris > Climacteris rufus. The sequence continues at coordinate 126,429 of VZRZ01005789.1, forward strand.
TCCCAAAAGGCAAGAGTTTGTGTCTGATTGTTTAAGACCTTGCTTGTGCTTTGAACATGTCTTGTTCCCTTCGAAAAACAGCCTCTGCCTCCCCATCCCCCTTTAGAGAAAACAAGTGAACTATTCATGCAAAAAAGTGTGTGTGTGGTTGGGAGAGTGGGGGGCGTGCAATGCCACCGACAAACCCTATTGAAATGCATTGGCTGTTCATTTACATTCACACTTTTTTTAATAAAAATGTTAACTAATGATGTTAAATGCTTTGCCAAAGGTCCTGGCGGGTCAGTTGCCCAAGTGCCATTTCTGCCTAATTAGGGCTCTTGTGGCAGCCCAGGGGCCTCCTGATGCAGTGGGTGACAAGCCGGGAGCTGACAGCTTCAATCGGCTCCTCCAGGAAGGTTGGGCTGGTCATGTTTTCTAACTCAGCCAGGTGTTAGCTGAATGTAGGGGGGGTCTTGGCCAGACCTGAGCATTCCTTTGATCTTCCTTTCTTTCACTTGCTCTATTTTGAGCTCTTCCCTTTGCCTGTCCCATCTTGTGTCAAGGTCAAGAATGAGCTTGACTAAATCAGCAATTTCATTTATCTCTGGGAGATCATTAGCAGTGCTTCTCCCTCCCCTCCCCAAATAAACCTTAGTCACTGGTGCAGAAACAGCACAGGTTCCACAAGCCAGGCACTGGGCAGTCCAGATATGGAAAGTAAAAGGAATAAATCCAAATCCTTCCACAAATAATATGTTTTCTACTTATTTGTTGCAAACCTGTTCCTTTTTATTAATGTATATTAAATAAACACCCTGAGTAACCCTCAAAAACATAAAATGCTTCCACAGTCACTATTAAAAGCCTAGAATATGTTTAAAATTTTATTTCATCACGACTGTAGACAAGGTATTTTCTTAAAAATAACAAGAAAAATAGAATAAATAAATTTTTCCTTTGACCTTACCTGTTTCTTAGTAGCACACTGATCATCTTCATTTGTGGCTACATACTTTTGAACAATTGCCCAGTTTTAGGTGTCTTGACACATGACCACTGTAAAATTGGATCACAAACTTATTGCAGAATTGGCTTTTTAAAATGTAAATCTTCTTTTGGTTGGTCAAGTTAGTCAACTTCATTAAGTTATGCTAGTTTATGTTAACTGAGAAAACAGCCCTTAAAACAAAAACATGTTGCTGACCATTGTACAAATAAGCTGAGATTTCAAACTGCTTTACCCAGAAATGGCACAATTCATTAGACTATTGAAGGGTGAAATAATGTACTGTATTTCTTTAATATAAGGTAAATATAATTTCCAGAAGTTGTCTGGTTTATAGATCTTAAAAGTGAGATTTGTTACACCTCAGTTTAAGCTGATGAATTTAACCATTCCCCATTCACAAAAAAGTCCCTATGTGAAGGAACTTCCTTGGCCCCTATGGAATGAACTGCTGCAGTAAAAGGCAGCAGTTGGATAGTAACAGACAACTGGTTCATAATAATAATATTAGGGGCAGGAAACCATAAAGGAAATTGTATCACTTGATAATTGTAGCCATAATGTAACGATAGGGTGTGTAGGGCTTTTTTAAACAGTTGCATCCCTTCTTATTAATGATGTTAAACACTTCCCTTTTTTTTTTTTTTTTTAAATTTATTATATTTGCCCTTATCTCTGATCCAAGAGACAGCTCAAAAGATATCCCACTCTGGGGACAACAAATACTCTTCTGCTGCATTCAGCAAAATTGAATAAGAAATTCAAGGAACTGAAGAAAAGACATGCACTGACAGGAGGAACTCTGCTCTTGTGCAGAAATATGCACTGCTCAGAGCAATTGCTCTTGCTGCCACAAGGTAGATCTGAGTGTTGTTCAGAACTGGTACTTCAGACTGCAGCTGCCTGTTAGGAGCAGCAATGACCTTGGGGATACAGTGTGTGCTGGCAGTCCTTCCTGCTCTCTCCAGCTTAGAGGAAGGTAGTGCCAGTCACCTTCTTAATAGAGTCTTTTTAATTCTTTTGCAGTTTAGGGCAGGAACAAGCTGTGAGGCCTGACCAATGACCCATGAATCCAGTGAAGATTCACCCACTGACCTACACTTAGCAGTGAATCAGGGCTTTAATGATTCTATATTTTTCCGCTCTTTTCATGTTTTCAATCTTTTATTTCTATTTTCATATCAGATCAGTAGAATCCATCTGTTAAAGCTAAATACAGTGACATGAGGTCTGCAAAGGTCAGGAGCAGAACAGATTTCTTTCCTCCAGATGGAAGCTTTAAAACAACAGGGAATAATTACATATAAATGCAAGAATGGTCAGGTAACTGATCGGATTTTATCTGCCTGATCCTTGCATGATGCGAATGGAAGATCGACCTGTCCCTGAACTCTCCTGGCAGCTCCACGGAATGACTTAAACGAGATCAGCTAAAACGATTATACTGCATGGGTTTTAATGATTAGTCAAACCAATTTATCAGCTTGTTTCTCATTGGTACTTTCATTCCACCACGATACACTGGCTGACTTTACCGACCGGCTGCATCTTGTTGACAAAACAGTTTAGAATCTTGGAGGTACAGCTTTGGAGTTTCCTTGAAAAGTCACTTCATAAAATACCTGTGCATGTGACATGGATGTTGTCATGTAGCAGCAGTAGGCAGTCATTGAGTTAAGCTGATGGAATTCTTGACTCCTTAAGAATGATTTCTTGGCAATGTTAGGTTAAAATGTTAGAACAATAACACCAAAACAAGCTGAAGCCCTTCAAGCTCACAAAAACACCCACTGTAATAAAGACAAAGTTAAATAGGGAAAATCTTTTAAAAAATCAGTCTAAATATTCCCACTCTGATCTTGAGTATCTGGAAAGATGAAAATAAAAAACCTGGAGTGCTTTATTGTGTTCATCTAAACTTTAGGGGGTCTGTTGAGAAAAGAGGATATTCCAGCTGAACATAATAGAGCAAATTCCAGAATGATTAGAGATTGTGATGTCTAATTAATTAGCTTTTGTGGTAGTTAATTAAGTGGTGAAGAGTAGTATACGAGACAATATAATCTGCTTCTAACATTTAGTAGAGCCAAAGGTTATTTATGGCTACTGATAGTCATGTAATTCTATTGTCCTGCAAAACTTGCATAGAAACATGTTCATTAATATGGTATAAGATTTCTAATATTTTTAATCATGAGAATAACAGTTAAGCCAATGGAAAAATCTCTTAGTGAATACTTGGGCAAAATAACTATCTATAGACACATGTTCTAAATTATTCTCACAGATACTCATCCCTGGGGTATGAAATTCTACTTCCCATCAGTAAAATGAGCAGGCAGAAGAAAATTGTTTCATAAGAACAAAGATGGGAATTTTCTGCTACTTTTAGTAGATTCATGTTTTTACATCTATTTATCTATGAGAACCAGGCTTATCTCTAGGATTACTTCTGTGATTTCTGAATCTAAAATTCTGGGTATTTTTTAGTGATTCCCTGATGTTTAATATTGAAAAGACAATGAGACTTGTGAATATAAAACAACATAGTATCTCCAGGATTTTTCTAAGACTGCTTGGGATAACTGTCAATTCCTTGACATAAGTTTTGAATTTCTTGGATATATCCAGCAAGCTGAAAACACTGGATATTACTGAAATATTACTGAAAGCACTTTAGGTGTCTCAGTTGACTACTCACTGCTGATTAGTCATCTCAGTTTTTATTTTTGTGCAATAAAAAAAATAAAACTGCATAACATCTTGCAAGTGCCATCTTACTTGATGTCAGAACTGAGTACAGATAAACAGTTCTGGCATCTAAGTTCAGTCTCCTGAAGAAAAAATGGAAAGAAGGAGATTCTGACCTAGGTGTTCTTCACCCTTAAACTTCTTGAAGACATCCAGGTCAGACACCCAAGGCTCCCTGCTCTCTCCAGAAGGGTCACTCCTGTGCAGAACAGCAGACTTCAGCAGTGTTTAATGTCTTCATGTTTGAACCCATGTGAAGTGTGATACCAACCCTGTACCTTTCCCATACAAACACTTTCCCAAATATGTATAGTTTTTCCATTTCTCTGTCCAATTCAGAAACTTCACAGTGGTCCCTTTGCACTTATCTTTTTATTGAGACCTTCTGCAGGCTGTGGTAATAAATTTCTTTTTTTTCTCTTTTTTTTCTATTATTCCCATTTAAAGACTTGAACTGTATCTTCAAACCTTTCTGATAGATTCCATAGAGAAGAAAATAGTTCAGAGGAAAAATCTTTGAATGCATTTAAAAAAAAAATATTAGTACTAAAGCTACCTTAAAACTCCCTGCAGGTTTAATGAGAGTGCCTGTAAAATTTTCTGGGTATAGAAGAGTAATTTGCTAAACAAAATCTTTGCAATCGTACCGTAGTTGCTTGTCTTTTTTATCTTTTAAACTTCAGAATAAATGAAAAATTGATCTGTATGGTCACTGAAACATTAAATTGTCTTATCTGTCACTTGTTCAACACCAGCTTCTTAAAAAGGAAAACAACAATCACAATCAGTTGTTCCTCGGTGCCTAGAAGAAAATAGAAGCTATAAATGGACAGATGAATTATGTGCTTCCAGTGGTTTTCAAGGGAAGCATTTACTGAGGGAGAAAATTGTTTTAATCTTATAACAACTAAGGAGTGTAGAGTTGTAAAAACATGAACACCTACACATAAAGTTAATTTTTGTTGCATAGGAACAAATACAAAGTAGCTTTCAACGAAAAATGGTTGGGGAAACAAGCTCTTTCATTGTTTGGTGTGCTATTTTATATCTTTAACAAATCTCTGTGAAGCACTCAGGGAAACCTAAACACAGTGGGTTAGTTGAGTGTTCAGCCTTTATAGTATTAAAAAAAAAAAAGCGTGAATCTTCTTTTAAATGAAAATAAATATAAAGTCATGTGGTTTGTATCTTTTCTTATTTTGAAAGAGTGCAGGAAATGAATAGGAGGAAGTAGAATCAATCCAAACAAAGAGCAGCCTCTGCATTCTTTTCATTTCCCTGTCCTGTGTTTATTTGTAGATTTTGCTAAGGATCCACTGAAGCAAAATACAGAGTTGCAAACCTGCCAGTAGGAGACATTCATCTCCTCTTCCTCTGATTAATTAATCCTGGCCATCAGAACACCCTTTCATCCTTACTTTTTTTTGTCCTTCTGTTTGATGTTCAATAGCAGAATGAAACCAAAAAAATTTTGGGGAGGGAAAAATCAGGAAGCTTTCAGGAATGAAACTGTTTATTCTCCCTTAGGGAAACGAAGTAAATAAAGTAGTCGACATCCAGAATAGCATAGATTATTAGCTAATAAAGGCATAAATGTACTATCTGGATCCTATGTAATGATGAGAAGGTAGCAAAAATCATCTGATCCTTAAAATTAAGCTCTTTTTTGACTAAAAATATAGAAGCCAGGTAAGGCTAAATAGAGTTGCCCCTTTTATCACTATTGTAGTGTACTGCCCAGTATAATAATGAGATTTTTCTTAAGGCTGCCCTTTGTGCAGGTGTGGAAGAACCGATTAACCCACTAGGAATACTGGGGGGAGAAGGGAGGAAGGAGAGAGAAGACTTTTGAGGACTGGGAAGTGAGGCTGTTCCTTTGATTTCACTTCCAGTGTGTGCAGAGCAGGGAACACAAAGAGAACCTGATATTTAAAACTTTGCCTTTTGCACAAAGTGGCTTATCTGCCAAACCTGTCCAATAACATTTTCTTTTCGAAGTGGAAGCATGGGGATGCATTAATCAAAGCTGAGTATTGAATGGGAAATGTAGATCCCATTCCTTCTTCCACTGATGTTCAAGTAGATGTGTAAGATCAACTACTGGTAGAGAGCTGTGAGCAAAATTTAAGATAGAAGTGAACTGGTGGGAATGTTTTTAGAAGGGGAGAAATTAAGGTTTTCTAAGATCTTCTTGCATGCAGGTTATAACTTTACATGCAGCCAAAATGCCAAGCAAGTTCCCATCTGCTTCTGCTTTATTTTAGTGAAGCCACATTGTGGGAGGTGCCTCAGACTCCATCACACAATCACTCTGAAGACAGACTTAAGTTTCTTTAGGGTTAGTGAAATAACTATAGCTCGCCCACTTGTAGCTGGTGGGAGCACATGTAAAGGCAATGGAACACAATGGAATAAATGCCAAATAAAGTTATGGTAACAGAAAGGCTGAAGTTCTTGGGTGGAACCTGACAAATGGGGATTCAGGTCCTGTGTGGAATTCTGACAGCTGGTTTTCCTCCTGAATGGCTGGATTCATTTGACCCTAGGAAAAAAGAAATATTGAACAATATCTGCAGGGGATAATTTTTATTTCACTTTCATCAGAAATAGCAGTTACCAGCTGTAGCTGAAAATGCTACAACTAGGGAGAAAAATGCTTAGAGAAAGCAGATACACATTATGTCTTCACTATACTATTGTGGACAGGCTAAACATAGGGTTAATTAATGACTCCTCTGAATACTGATACAGTTTTCTCATACTGAGGGAGTTATTGATACACCTGTCTTTGAAACATACTCTGAATTCTTGAAGTATTTTACACTTATATTTTATATCTTTTCTATGTTGCATTGACACTGCTTTCTACCTTATAGGATGAATAGCAAATTCACACATTCAATTTAAAAGTTTTTTACTGTGAATTACTATTTTATAGTTTTAAACAGATTGTGTGCTTGGAATTTATCCAGCGTCACATACAAAATAAAATTATTATTTTAATTGAATTTGATTACTTGGTATAGGATGGTCTGTATATTGTTTCATATGTTGGGTTTTTTTGGTGTGTTTGCAACTCTAGATGAAATGAAATGAAATTTAAAAAATGCACTAAAAAGATTTTCCAGACTAGCAGATGTTTAGGGCTCAGTACATAAAAATTAAATTCAATTGCACATTACTAACTGAAAGGCAGTCAATGTAATAGAAATGACTAATCTTTGAGATGAGAAGTCCTCCTTACCTGTGAGGACTGTGGTCTTCATGTATAATGGAAGATTTAATGTTTTAAAGAACAGATATCTATGTTCCAACAAATATGATACCCTAAACAAATTGTGGCTGTCAATGGAGATTCTGCCAAAGGGAGTTCTCCTGACAGATAAACCATAAGATCCCAAATAATGCAAAGGCACAGCCTATCTGATTTTTTCCTAAGTCTTATTTTACTGGATTTTTGGGTTGTATTTTTGAGGAAAACCGTTAAATTCTTCTAATTTATTATGCCTCTGTTTAGGCAGTGCTATTCCTGGTTTTATAGAAATACCACAGAGAATCATGTGCATCAGTGGAAACCTTCTGCATCCATCAGTGTGGAATAAATGGTACACAAGACCATATGGAAGTTTTCTGCATTTCTGTATTTCTCAGTTCTTGGTCTTCCTCGCCATAGTACTAAAGATGATGAAAAATCAGGCCAGAAAGAGAAATGTTAGGAAAAAATAAAATTATTGTTAAAATTCCTGTCAATGAAATACAGTGAGAAAGCTGATGATGAGGAGCAGAATGTGGAAAAATCTAGAAAATCAAGATTTGTAAATAACTGCTGCCTTGAGGCTTTTAATATGTCAGTCACTGGCCTCCTCTACTGAGAGCAGCTAAAATGTTTACAGTTCTTTCTTTGGGTGGATGACATTTAAAACCTCAGGAATGAAAAACTTGCCTTTTTCATTTTAAGTAGTAACTGCATACAAACATGTATTTATGAAATGTAGTTTTTGATTGCCACATAGAGAGACTCAGAAGTAGGCATAAATCAGTTCACAAGTGGTACCTTCACCATAAGTACTTCATTATTGCCTTTATATTCTGTAAATGAAAAAAAAATCAGAATTCATGTTGTTGTTTCTATGCCTCCAATAGCTGATCAGTAATAGCACAAGGGTAAAGGCAGGGTCAACAGAAAGTTTCTTGTAGAAATACCAGCCAGATCTCTGAGTTCTCATCGTATCTTGCAGGATTTTTATGAGAAAGCTAAGCCCATGAAACAAACCTCTTAAGTCTCTGCTCTTCAGACATGAGATTCCCTGTGCCGGGGCAGAGATTTCAGTGCCAGGTGAGGCGATGAGCATCCGTGCAGTCATCAGAGAGCTGAACCCTGCAGCACACAGCCCTGAGAGGGGAGCACGCCTTCTAGCAGGCTGCTGGGAGCGCTGGGCCCTGCTGAAGAGCACATTCGCAGCTGCAGTGCCAGCACTGTGACCTTTCTGTTGCTCCCTGACCCTCACCTCAGCTGCAGCTGGCCAGAAAATACCGAGCACTCCGAGCACACTGAGCACCTGCATCTGCTGGGTGGGATCCCAGAGGGAGGGAGAGGCCGTGGTGCCGCCGTGCACAAACCTGCAGTGCCCTACGAAAGAGGGAGTCAGAGCAGGAGACCTGACAGCTCTGCTTTACACGCAGCTGGGGATTCACCACATCCCACAGCCCAGGGAGTGGGAAGGGAACTGCTCTGTGTGCTGCCAGTTCCCTCTCTTTGCAGAGAAATCCTCAGGAGTTTCTGCGTGCATAACTTAGCAGCCTACCTAATGAGATTTGCACCACCAACGCCACAGCTCAGGTTGTCTTGTGGATAGTGTGGAAAGCACTTCAGCCTGAGAGAACAGGATTTTTAGCCTCTTTTCCATTTATTTCAGAGAAAGCTCTTGTTAAGCGTTCGGGTTTTGAGTCAATGTTATCAAAGCTACATGTTTTGACAGGTTCTCTCCTGTGTGTGTGTGTATATAGAAAGGTTCTTCATGCACGTCCTAAGTTAAGAGATATAATTTGAACAGAGAAAATTATGGTTCATAAAGTGCTCTTGTTAGGTGACATGGCTCTGCTTAGTCCACTGCAGGACAGCCTCCACAGAGAAATGCATATTTCCATACAAATTACAGTATACTGCAGCCAAGAGATCAATTAGAATGTCTGAGACCAAGAACTCTCAAGTGTCTCCATTCACTGTGCCATTCAAAGGAGACAGAAATGCGTTCAATTGGTGTGAGGAATGTGAACTCTTTCAGGGAATGTGCAGAGACTGCTGCAAAGTGGCATTCTCCACGGGGTGGGACTTGCAGATTCTGTCAGATCCAGCAGGGAATTTTAAGGGTTCTGTAACCTAACATTTCGTCTCCCGTTGAGAGAAAAATTGCAGGACCTGCTGAATATGGTGGAAAGGATAAGGATTTTTCATTGGTCAAGTATAACTGAGTATGCCAACTCTCTCGTGTTACAGTGGCTAACCTGAGCATCTCAAATACGTGCTATATTTCATTTGAAAGGAACAAGGAACTCAGAGCATTTTGCAACCTGTGCTGCAGATACAGCACCAGCATGTGTGGTGTTGAAATGCAGGTCTTCTGGAGTGAAACATCACAGGAATGAAAGGTCCTAACTGTTTAACTTTGTATCGTAACACTCCACAGATCAAGACAGGGAATTCAGATTTTAAAAAACTCAAAAAGGTAAAAGTGTGTATTTTCAGGGCAGAAGAGTATGACATTGTCTACTCTTTTGGTAAGTGCCTCAAGAGATTAATTTGACCAGAAGTTATCAAAAACTGTGTTTAGCAATTCCAAGTGCTTGCCTTTCATCAAGGTGAACTCCCTTTGACTGGAACTGTAAAGTTCAGTTCTAAGTTGAGTCAATGAAAGAGCTCCCATTGACTTCAGTATTACAGCAGCATTGGAAGACATGAAAGCTACCCCAGCTTTCACTTAATAAAATTCCTTGCCAAATTAAGTCACTGCAATATAATAGAATTTCAAAGTTTAAAATACCTGTAATAGTTATTTCTGCATAATATAGTTATATGGAAGTTGATAGTGTTATAAATACTTTATACTTTAAATAGTGCAATATTGCTATATATTATAATTTTCTTTAAATATACCATTCCTATAGGACTTTTTTTTATCTTCATCACTGAATGGTTTGAAATATATTTGCTGTTTTAAGCAAAAATGCTCCTCTCAGCAGTTAGTGAAACTTTTTTTTCCAAGGCTAGCTTCTCCCATTTAAAAATACTCTTTTAAGTGTAGGGAAGACATTAAACTTATAGAGAACTTTAATTCAGAGACAGGATTTCTTTCCTTTGTGATTTTTAAGGGTTTCTTCAGCCACAGAATTGATAAAGTAAGTCTCACAAATTGTTGAGGAGGGCAGAGTTTGCAGGTGTTTCCTTTGGAACTCAGAGATCCAAAACCTCTGATAAGCCTATTATGTTGGTTCCTGTAACAAAACTTCCATGATATTTTACAGATTCACAGAATATTCTGAATTGGAAGGGATCCACAAAGATCATCAAGTCCCACTCTTGAGGAAATGGCCCACGCAGGGATTGAATACCCAACCTTGGTGTCATCAGCACCCTGCTCTGACCAACGGAGCTCATCTTTGGGATGCTTTTCTTGCTCATCCTGGCATCTGTTTACAAAAGAGATATTTTTAAGTATTATGTGACCTGCTGGGTGTCCAGTTTTGAACAATCGTTTTCATAAAGGGATCTGGGAGCTCTTTTCTGGTAGGAACTGGCTCAGGTTCAATATTAAAAAGGGGTTTTCAACGAGTTCAGCCTAAATTCTGAGAAGAAACTTGCGTAAGCAGCTCAGTCAACTGAGCCGTTACTTTTCACTCCAGACCTTTCACGTGGCAAAAAATTCTTGAAATCTAAAGGGCAGTTGTGTGATGATTTGCTTGGAGAAGCGAAGGGAAGTGCAGGGGAAGGGCTGAGAGCACAGGCAAGTGGGAGAGCTCCCAGATTGCGGGGGGCGCAGGCTGGACAGGCATCCCCAGAGCCCGGGGCAGCAGAGAGCACTCGGCGGGGGGAATGCAGCCTGTCCCGGCTCCCTGCACTGCCCTGCCGCCCGGCACACGGATGCGGAGCACCGGCTGCTGGTTTGGGGCTGGGACCGCGGATCTTTGCCGTGCCCCTGGGCTGGGCTGGGCCGGGCTGCGGGACACTCACGGTGACCATCCACAGCCACAGCACGCCCTCCTCCGGAGCCCACGGCAGCCGAGACACCGACATACGGCGGTGGGAAGGGCAAGGTCTGTGGAAGGCTTCTTTATCAGCTGTGTTTTCTGGAATGTGGTGGAAAATGACGTAATACAGTGTATGGCATAACGTATTGAACGACCTGTGGGATATTCCAGTGCAGCTGTTTTGCCAGGATGACAGCTAAGGGCTACACTATAAAAAAAGGAAGCTGAGTATGTAAAGATAAGGTAAATGTATCTGTGTTTTATGTAAACACATAAATGAGTTTTACGCTTTTTAACATAGTTCGCTATTCCAGAAGGAAAGAAAATTTGACTTTTAAAAATTTTAGATCAGAAAAATATTTGTTAGCACATTCCAGCATAGAATGTAATGGTGGTAGTGATTGAGTCAGGAAGACCTTTTTCCCTGAACATGCAATAACAAAGACATGGCATGAGCTTTGAATACGATCTTCTCCAAGCAAGTTGTTTATTTGATAGTAATAACTGAGTGTTCCTTGGAGGTGCTGCTGCAATCCTAGTGAATAAAGACAGCAGCCCATTTAAAGTAAGCTGTTGCTTGTTCCCTGTGCAGTAACAGGTATGAGTGACAGCTGCTGGCAGCCTAACCTCTCAGAGTCAAATTCTTAGAAAGTACCAAAAAGTTCTGTGTAATACAGAACACCAGCCGTGTTCCTCAGGGCTCAGTGTTGGGGCCAGTTCTCTTTCATATATTTATCAATGATTTGGATGTAGGAATGCACCATGAGTTCATTTGCTGATGATACCAAACTGGGAGGTGCTGTTGACTCTCCTGAGGGAGAAGATGCCTTGGAGAACGATCTTAATAGATTGGACCATTGGACAATGATTAATGGGATGAAATTTGACAAGTCCAAATGCTGGGTTTTGCACCTGGGATAGAGTCATGCCAGGCACAAATATAAATTGGGAGAGGAGTGGCAAGTTATTATTAGAAGATAGAGGATTGAGGGAATGACTAGAAAGCCATTTGTTCTTTCTCAGTTCAGAGAAGCAACTCAACAGGATCAGTAAAGTTACATGCATGAAGACACACATATAAAAAAAATAATATAATATAATTACTCAAAGAACCCACAGATTTTGGATTAATTGAAGGAAATGGAAGGACGAAAGTGGTCTGCATTAGAAATAGCCCACTATTAAAGTAAAGCAAACACAGCACAGTTATTTTTGAATAATGTTATTGAACATTTTTAACTCTTCTAGTCTGAAGAGGGAACCACATTAATTGCTTAATTAAAAAAAAAACCAAAAACAAAAACAAAACACCTTTCAATACATACCCTGAAAGTATAAAATCGGTGCATTATTAGCAGAAGAGAAAGGAAAGCCGTGAGAGCTCTGTGAAAGGCGCTGGTAGGGCACTGGTGCGGGTGCCGGCCGGAACCACACGATGGCAGTGCCTTGTTGGCTAAAGACAGCGGCTCTGCTGCGCCGGGCTGCAGCCCCGCTTCCCTCGCTGCACCCTTACCTAGCCTCACTGAAACTTCTCTCTTTCAGCCTCGGCGAGTCCTAATTTTAGCACTAGGAGGATTTTCCCAAGGATCTGGTTAAATATAAACACAAAGTAGCTCTTTGGAAAACAACAGAAGCTTCTTTCCAACAAACCCTAGAGCACGAGAGTAACTTGAAGCAGTGACGGCTTCTTCTCCCTTCCAGACTCCATGACCTTGTGAGCAGAAGATCATCTTTGGATGCTAAATATAACTCCATGTTTCCACTCCTGCTGGAGCCAATATTAAAACCTTTGTAGTATTTAGTGAGAATTGGATTAGCCTTATAATTAGTGACAGCAAAGAAAGAACACAATTTTAATGTGTTTTGTAAGAAGCACCACAGAATGGGTTTGAAGGGTTACTTGCAGAAGTCTGGGTCAATGTGTGTGACTCCCTTCAAAAGCTGGGCACTCTGGTTTCATCACTGGCCAGTGCCTCTCTCGAGGTGGAGAAAGAGGCAGCAATTAACTCAGTGACAGATAGGGAGAAATGGAGAGTCTGAGTGCTTGAAGTCTGATCTTTTCTTGGTGTCAATTAGTGGCAACTGCTAAACTGAGTGTTTCTTGGAAGCTGAGATTTTGTACATGACCTTTTGCCTTGGTGATTAACTGCCAAGTCAAACACTCTCTGCAATGGTCTTTGCTGTTCAAAGCAAAAAAAAAAAAAAAAAAAAAAGGAGAGGGGGGAAATGATACTGCAAAAATGCTCTGTCCCATTTATTTATTTGGACTAAAACATTCTCATCCATAACCCACAGCATAGTTTTAAAACCATTCCAAAATACAGTAAGCAAAAAGTGTGGCAGGGCTTTCAGTGAGGGACAGCCAATCCCTCCCTTCTCTCACATTTGTTGAAATTTAACTTTCTTCCAATGTGAATGTCACAGTGTGGTTTGATAGTTGAGTTCTGCTAAATTAGAGGCAAAACAAACTGCAGAATTAAGACTTCTTCCCTTCTCCTAAACAGTTCTGAATGGAGAACTGTTCTATCTTAGGACCTGTCGAATCTTAACCGTTACACAGGCTGGTGAGGGGGGCTGTTTCTGAAGAAATCAAACTGGTCACTCTGGCTGAGACTTTCAAAGGTGGGTTAAATGTCTGAGCTTTATAGTCTGCTGTGTTTTGTAGCCTAGCTTTCTTTAGAAGCTGTAGAAAAATCCCAGCTTTGTGGTTTTATTATGCAACCACAAACATGAAGAAGAACTTGCACAGGTGCAATGGTATGTTGCAGCATCTTACAGTGACCACGAGGGCTGATTTCCAGGCAGTGGGATACCAGCTGTGCAGCAGAGCAGGTCACAAAGTCTGGCAGCTGCCTGGGCCATGCTTTTCTTGAGAGTGCCTTGGGGACAGGCTGCAGCCTGGGTGGGCAGCTGACAGCAGCCGCCCACTTCTACCTCCAAGTTATTTCCTAGGTGACATCATCTGTTCATAACATCAGATTTAAGGCTTTAAAATAACTTCGGGTATTTAGTATAAACATCGCTTTTCATCCTTTCATCCCATTAAAGTTATTGTAACAATAAAAAAACATGTCCCCTTACTGTCAGTCTGACTCCATACACCTCAGATTCATGTCGAAGGTTGGGTAACACTCGTTACACCTATGTTAGTGAGCTTCTGCCTAATGAAGGTAATTAAATATGTACTACCCAAGCATCTTAATAATTTTCACTCTTCCCTGAATTCCCTCCAATTTTCCATTAGGCTTTGTTGCAGTCTTAAAGATTAATAACAAAGATTTAATCCTGTTTCTCAGTTTCCAAGTCATCTTAATGTAGCTGAAGACATAACATAGTTATCACGAAGAGAACAGCAGGTCCAGCAAGAGATTAAAAGAGCAGCATGACTCTGAACAAGCTGTAAACTTTAAAAAGAAAAAATACAACTGAAGGGCCACTAGGAAAGGATTAAAGGGGCCATCCAGAGAAAACACCAGTGCTAATGTGTCTCATGGCATCAAAATGACATTAAGAATTTTCAACAAGCTAAATCTATGGGATAGTTAATATGATATGAAAAACGTATCTGTGATAAAAGTAAGGACAAGGTATATTTAACTGATGATTCCAGTGATGATAATTCAGCACAGATTTTCCAAAAGAAGGTGAGAATTTAGGGCTCATCTGTCTTTTTGCTTCTGAAAATCTTTTCTGTACGAAAAGACAAGGAACGACCAATGCAGTTGTTAAATGATGTGTCTTTATGCACATATTTATGAGATCTTTTGGGTCAGTTTGGGAAAGGAAAGGTCAGATTTTTCCCACTGATGTGCAGCTGGAAGCTGTTCATTCACTACAGTTACTTGAGAACTCTTTGCTCATTGACTCTGACTGGCCAGAGTTTGCAGGTGGTAAAAGAGTTCAACACCTTCCATTTGGAATTTAGCAGTACGTGCAGGATATTCAAATTCTTCTCCCTGAAGCTTCCTTGCATTTGTTTTCCTTGTGCTCTGTTGGGACATTGCTGCTAATCTAAAATGTAATCTTTCTGCATTACCAGTGTCTGATTCTAGATATGCATCACCTTTCAACAGTGCTGTTGGTCTAAAATGCTGTATCTGTGCTCCTGTAACATTGGGAATAGAGCAGGGAGCTGCCTTCAGTTTTACACTGTTGGAATTGTAAGCAGAACTTGATTGATTTCCTCCCTGAAGTTAAGCTTGCATATCAGCTTGGCTGAAGGAAAAAGGTCACATCAAAGAGCACAGATTAATCAGCTGGAACAGTGTCATTAGCTATTAAGAAAACCCTGGCTTTGTGTTTCTGGAGCTCCTGTCATAACACTTTTTTGGTATGTTGTCTGCCATGCACAGGGATGTCCAAAAGCACATACAGTGAGAATAACACTGAAAAAGCATGAATATTTTTGTGAGTGATTGAGACAGGTTTTGTAGAGAGCCCTGAAGGAAACCTCCAGTCTCCTCAATTTAGAAAGGAGAAAAGGTAACCTAAGGATACAAATTTATTGTAAAATTCAGGCCTTGGGATAAGGAGGGTTTGGTCTGAGCATTGTGGCATCTTTTGTTGCTTTAGTGAAATGTAAGGGCATGATCTCAGACTTATGTTCACTGGTCATATTTTTGTTGATTGTTCTTGCATTTGGATTTTG
The DNA here is from genome assembly GCA_013398175.1 of Climacteris rufus. Lineage (NCBI taxonomy): Eukaryota > Metazoa > Chordata > Aves > Passeriformes > Climacteridae > Climacteris > Climacteris rufus. The sequence continues at coordinate 142,061 of VZRZ01005789.1, forward strand.
TGTGTGGTTTTGTTTCTGCTTTTAACATATGTTCAGTTCATCGCCAGCATGTTGGCAATTGTGGTTTTGGTTCTGTGTTACATGTTTGGGTCTGGAGGGGCAAATCAAAGTGATGTTTATCCCAAAATGTTACTGGATTCAGGTTTGCTTGTCAACCCAAAGACTATGTATGTTTTGTAAGGAGTTGATTTCCATTTTGTTCTTGCCTGAGTATGTTTAACATCCATTAGCTGTAAAGAGGGTCATGCAAGGTTGTTGAGAGGCAAAACAAGCACTGCACAAACAAAATAGATAATGGGAGTGGATTCCTGAAGATGATATTGTGCCATTCTGAAGATGTCCTTGGCTGCTCCAGAATGCTTAGATAGCAACAGCTGCCAGGAATGCTTTTATCATCCATGTTTGCCTAGGAGTCTGCAACCTTTCCTTTCAGAGGTTGGCCTTACACGGTTTTCTGTGCCTCCATCACCTCCTGAGGAGATTAGTGGAGTACATGGTATCTTGAGTAACACACTTGGCAACTTTGGCTGCTGTGGAAAGTGGTTGCTGCCTTATTTAAAGAAAATTATTCAAGTGTTCAAAGTCCTAAAGAATTTGGATCCAGCAAGATTTTGAAGTCATCAGTGTGAATGACTTCTAGCTGCAGAAGTTGATGTAACAGTAAGAGTACAGACTTAACAGCCTCATGTTCATCCTTTCCCTGCTTTAAACCTTGATGGAACTGGATTCAGGGAGTCAGGGAGCTTTGAGCCAATGGGAATGTATTTCACTTGTGTATTTTGCACCTTTTGAGCTCTTGATATTGAGCATAATATTTTTTTTGTTCTCATGGATTTTCCTGCAAAAATTATTGATTTCAGTATGAAGGAACAAGGAAATTTGTTCCCCAAGGAACTGGGGAAATTCTGCAAAGAATTTAATTTGGGCCTTTTTAGCAGAGTTTTGTAGGTTTTTAGGTTAGACTTGGTGGCATGTCTGCTGGTTTGTGGGGATGGCTTGTCAGGCAAACAAGGATGGAGTTGTGGCCTGTTGGTTGCCTGCAATAAAGACGGGGCAGAAATGCAGCCCTCAATAGATTCACACTATTACATCTCTTTTCATATTCAAGGTGGGTGTCTCACATTGACCCTAACAATTCTCATTAGGTTTTATATTTTAGAGAGAGCTAAGGTCATCTTTCCCTTAAAGATTTAAAATTCTTTCCAGGCTTATTGTTTTGATATATTTATTGTGACAAGTGGCATTACTTACACTAAGGTATTTAAAAGACCTCTTGCTGGGATAAAAAGAAATCCAGCTGGCTCCAACCTAGACTTTTAAAGGTATTTGAACACTTCAGTCCCTGGCACTGCCTGCCTCCATGTCTCCAACGAGCCTTGTACCTCAGTTCCAGAATTCCCTCAAGCAATTTATAGGCAAAATTTGGGTAACCCAGAGCAGCCCCACATATATCAGCTGTGTGGAGAGAAAATCTGACCAGACAAGACAGGAATATCGAGAACTGTGATGAGATTAAGATGGTCTTTGAGCAAGCAGACACTTCCATTAGGATGCCTAAACATGTTTATTTTTGTCTAGAATTAGGGATATGTCTAAATCATAGTGTGTGAACACACCATGAATGTGTGAACAAGAGACATGAAGGAAGTGGTAGATATGCCTGCAGAGTGCTAGCATGTTCTCAGCATGATTTTTAAAGATCTTGAACCTCCATATCTTGATTGCAAGAGAAAGTTCAAGTCTCCCTGTTAGAACACCAGAACACCTGTTCTGTTTGACAGCAGGGAAAGAGAGGCACCTCTCTCTCCCACCATGCACATCTAGACAGCTAATCACCTTTTGGCTTAGGTGTGCTCAAAGCATCTGGAAGGATCAGAGAGCACTGGCAATGAAAACATAGAAAGTCACACTTTCAAAATCCTGCTTCTGCTCCTGAGGCCTCAGCTGGAGCTGAAACTGCAGGCAGCTTATTAGCTGTGAAAGAGTATCAGCATCTGCCAGCTGGCAGCAGCTCAGGTACCTGCAGACTTAGAAATATGCTACAGCAGGACTTTGGGAAAGCAGTGGTCCCTGACTGGTGAACAAAGGATCTTAGAAAGAGACCAGTCCATCACTCTTATCTAGTGCTCCTGCTCAGATGTTCTGCGTATAAAGAAATATTAGAAACAGAAGAGCCTACAACAAGGAGATTTAGCAGTGGATTGAGAGGATTAATGATTGTAATTCCTCATCTAAAATGGTATTTTTGCCTATGAACTTTACCACATTGATGGGAAATTATGGTATGTATCCATGTAAAATCTGTTCACACATAACACACAAGATTTCAAATATAAGTACAACTGCTTCCCTTCTTTGTCTGTGAGAGCTGTATGTGTCCAGTCATTCAAAGTCCCTGAAATTTCAAATGCCTGTAGGAATTCATAGTTTCAAGAAAACCACCTCAAGGCAAACTTAATTTTCTTTCCAGCAAAAATCCTTGTTGCTAACAGACTATGAAATCTTGCAAATGCCTGAGTACAAAGAAACATCTATTATTTGTGCCAGTTAAGTTGTCAAAGGACCCAGATATGGAGATGACTTTACGGCTGGCTTTGAACAGCAATTTTACAATTATCTCCTGTGATTTTTACTGAGGATTAGGTGCCTCTGTGGATTTGAAAATCAAAATAGGCATCTAGCTATATCCAAGTACTCTAAATGTTCTTTCTGATGTTTAGCAGCTGCATCTCAGAGAAAGCAGCAGTAAGTTAAGCTCTTTGAAAATCTAAAATTAACCATTCAGAATTAGTGAGCACTTCTGAACTATTGTAGTCTTGAGGGATACAAAACCCTCACAGTCCCCATGCAGTGCTATTGAAAATGAGTTATGGATGCCTGTGAAAAACTGACTTTATAACCCTTTGTTTAAGTTACCTCAAGTGCAAAATTGGGGAAGATGAGAGTTGAGAGTGTTGCTCTTGTATGGATTAGATATCCAGTATTGAAAAGCCTCAAGAAGGAAGGGTGACTATAAACAGTTACTCATGGCAACATTCGGATTGCTTACATGTCCATTGTCTGCATGATTTGTTTATAACTGGGAATACAATTTTAAATTAACGTCATTCCAAGCCCATTTATCTGCAGAAAGTGCCCCTCAGATTTTGCATCAGTGAACAGGAAAATGTATTTGATACAAGCACCCTGTTTTCCCTGTAGCTATATACATTATTTCATGTCTTATTAACATAATCTATCTACAGTGAAGTTGATAGGCCTTGACAGATAGCACCTCGGGTGAGAAAAAGGATGACAGAGAAAATTTACTTTTACAAAGTCAGTCCTTCTGAATCTGTTCATGGGCAGCTTGACACCAAAGGCAATAAACATAGTCTGGAATCTGAAACCTTTTCTGCAATGACCTTGTTTTCAAAAATACTATTCTTATCTCCTCATGCTTACTCTTCTCTAGACCATGACTCTTCGCTGTAAATTCCTCACTCACCATGTGCACCTTCTGTTTCTTTAGCAGTACCTTCATAGTTACTTTTTTGTTTACTACCCATTTTTGTTTAAGTCATGCAATCTGAAGACCTACTTTATGCTAGCACCAGAATTATGTCAGTGAACCATTTGATTTGATATAAACTTGTCACTTCTGACAGTTTCTTTTCCACTTCTTTGGAAGAAGACTATTCCAGGAGAATGACTCCTTCTGCATTGAGCACTGCACTAAATTATAATTTAATGGCAGCAGTTTTGTACATTTCAATTTAAAATTGCCCATTCTTTATATTAGTAAAAGAAGGTCACTACTTTCTAAATAACAGAGCATTCATGCACAAGCTTAAGGCAAAGGATTGAAAATACGACTCAACCAAAAATACAGTCCTTTGGAAGAGAGATGTCAAATAGATTTGAAGAGTATTTTTACACATATTTCACTATTTATAAACACTGTCAAGCATTTCTTTTCATCAGAAATGTTATGCTGCCATTCTAAACAAATCAAATGCAGTTTCCTGTGGTGATGGGTTTTTTATTGTGCTTGCACCCTGCCCACATGACACATATTTTCTGCAGAACTGATTTAAAGAAGCCTCTACATTTACTTTCATTGACCTGTGTTTCAAAGCCAGGACAGCTTGCATGGACAAAAATCATCTGAGGTGTGAATGCATTAATCTCAGTGCACTAGCTCTCTTTGGGTTTCCAAATATCCTTACTGAGATCTGCTGGTGTTGCAAGATTCTGAAACCAATCCAGTCTCCTCTTCCTTTTTTTGGTTTTTTTTTAATTTCAAACTCCTGGTGTGTAGCAGCCTTCTTAAAACATCTGACTCCAAACTCTGTGACAGTCATTGTGGGATGCAGACACAGGTTCTGTGTACCAGCACAGGAGAAGGAAGTACTGGTTATAGAATATGTGGATTAGAAACATCAGCATATGTTACATCCTCTATTAATCAGTTCCCAGGCACCAAAGCAGCTATCACCTAACCTGATTTAAAATTATTAAAAAAAAAAAATTTAAAATCCGTGGGATATTTTCCATTGATTAGAAAAGACTTTGGATCCAGAAGAAAAAAGCTGCAACCAGGGTATGCCATCATGTTTTAAGTACAAAAAGGCAGGCAGTAGTTTTGTGGTCAGTGAAAATCCTGGCTTTATAAGAAACACAGAATAGTAAAACAATAATCTATGTCTTTTTCTGAATGGTAATCTTCACCAAGAAATTAAATTAAATCAGATCTTTTATTACAACTATTGGGGTTGATGTTATGGGATTCTTCTTTCGTCAATGAAAAAGCAAATTACTGTGATTTCATTAGGTTTCTTCAAGGAATTAATGCATCATTTTTTACTGATGATAGTTAAGCTTAAGAAAGTGACAACACTTAAATGAATATTAGTTTTACTCCTGAACAAATCCTTGATTTATTGAATTACCAGACCTGAGCAGTTTAGTAATAATTTAGGCTGAACACCTAGAGGAATGTCAACAACATTCTTTTCTGCTGGAAAATAAGACTAAAATAATAAATCATTATTGAAAATACCTCAAGGAAATTCAGATTTAAAAGGAAGAAGGATGTTTCTTGCATTGCATGTGCCAGTTTAAAGATTTTAGTGCAGTTTGTTGTACTTAAATGAGAATGAAAAAATAAAGGCCTTCTCCAACTCACAGCTTCATGCTTCACCAAAGCAAGATTTGAACCATGGTTTCTGATTACAATGACATTTTAAGGCTGTAATGCTCTGCTATATATTTTTTTAATTACTGAATTCTGAAGTCAGAATAAAATTGTATTCTCTTTTACATTTGTGTAAATACAGGATATGCCTTATTTCTGCTTCTATTTTTTTATATAGCTGCTGTAACTAATTCAGTATTCATTTATAGAAGCTAAATGTATTGGTTATTTCAATGATGCTAATCTTATAAGATGAACTACTTTCCTTAAACATAGTCACGTCTTTGTTAGATGACTGTGTGGTTGTTACTTTTTACATAATTTGGCTTTTTACTTACTTGCTACTACTCATGGTATTTCCTCATCTTTGCAGGAATAATATGACTTACTGATTCATAGGTTTTATTTTAGCATGCTAGACTCTGTGTTTAGAAATTGTAAAAAAGTGGTGCTGATGTTTTTCTTCAGAGAGATTTTAAAACAAGTGATAGAGTGGTATAATCTTATGGAATTTGCATCTCTTAAGCGATTAGGGAGAAAAAAAAATATCATGGGGCTCCTGCAACCTGTGGTTATATAAATTAGACATAGAGTGGAAAACCTCACTTGGTTCATTTGGGATATTCTGTATTTCCATTTATATGTGTGTGCCCTCATTAAAGAGTCCAAAAATAGAAGTATATGGTATTAAAAAAGAATACACAGAGAGAAGTAGCACATCAAGATTTTGAGAAAATGTCAGTGATGCTCATGGCACCATTCATTTCGGACATTTTAACCAAGAGTAAATAAATGACTCATAGTGGTGATTGACTGATGACTAAGCCTTTTAATTTTTAAAAATGTGTTAGTTATTGGAATTTTCTCAAATGTGTTGTAAGAACATATTTCAACCAGTGGATTCATGCTAAAATATCTATTTCTACTATGTCTAGGAGCATTTCTATTTTTCCTTCCTGTGTGTGATTTACTGTGCTATTTCTACTCATGATTGAATAAATAATACCAGTTGATGTTCTAAATTTAGTTTTCTATCAAATATTTTTTCAAAAGAAGTTATGCTCTTAAAAATATCCAACATCACTCATATTTGCAGAATTATGTTTCATAAGCATTTTGAAGACATATCTTTATAAAACATTTTTTACAACAGTTTAGTCTTTCATTTTTGGAAAATATTCTTAGAAGTAAAAATCAAATTATATAATGCTCATATATAGGATGTTCATATATATGAAATGTTAAAGGTTGTAAAACCTATAAAAATATATTTATAATGTTAAAACCATTTTCAGCACTCACTAGAGACTTCTTAAGAGTGTCAGAGAGTTTTTGCTTATTTTTCATTTCCCTTCAAAATCCAAAATGTCCCAGTCCTGCTGCATCGTTAAATGCCAGATGGAAGTTGGAGGTCAATGGAATTAATGAAGATTTACTCCAGTAAGTAATCAGTTTGTCCAGCCTTAGGTGGAGGTACAGATTCCTCTGTATACTGCAAGTAGTTTCCTGTGTTATTCCTCATTTCTCCGTGACTTTGCTCACCTGCATTTCTGCACTTGGCCTTTAAACTTCTTTGATTCCTCTGTATGTGTGGGTCTCAGTGTGATCCCTTCTATCCCCTAGATAGACAGTGAGATGGATTAAATATAATGTGCATCACAGTTCCCACTTTTCTAATCTATTCTGCACTAATCTGGAGGATCTGGGTGACATTTTTGTTATGTTTGGATATTCTCCACACAGGTTCTCAAACATCTTAGGGGGGAAAAAACCAAACCCATTAAGCTGATATGTTCCTACATCAAACATAAATGTCTGTTTCCTATGAGTAATCAATCTGTGGAGACTACATATAATTCTAGTTTCAGATTTTCCCCTCGATTCAATTTGTTTGGGGTATCATGTTAATCCTGTGTTGCTTATCTTTCAGCATGCTGCCTTTTCTTTCTAGTACTTAACTGGAGTTAGGAAGGAGCCTGGTAACTGTCATATGTTCTGTGTATTTCTGTGACAACGCTTTTATCTATCACAGGTGCACATGAGAGAATGTACTCCCATGTCATTTGTTGAGTCTGATAATTATCTGAGTCCTTTCCCCTTTACACGGGCAAATTCCATATTCTTGAGCTGGTACAGGATATTTTTAAGGGACAGAACTCTTGCACTGCAAATAGCACTTTAATTTTGCTAATGCTGTATAATTCAGTGAAGCAGTCTGCAAAGCAAGGGTATGAATAATACCACCTAAACATGCCTCCTGAGGGATACAACATATTCTCTGGAACAGAGAAATAAGAAATAAGGCCAGGCAGAATTTTGTCTTACTCAACTGTAATTCCTTGGTTTTAGAGGTGGCTGAGCCATCTGCCACTTTTATTGACTTCAGTGGGAGCCAACATGCTCCTCACTGAAGCTGGGAATATGTTCAGAGGAGCCATGTCACAAAACTAAGTTGATTGTGTGATGCATTTAGAGCTTTGTTTCTTTTGGAGTGATGAGAAATGTGTGGTGGAACAAGCCAGTATGGATGCACAATCTGGCTGATATTTTAAAAATGCCTTGACAGAAGAGCATTTTTTACTGTAGATGGATGGGTGCCTGTTTGGGGAGTATTAGATGATGGTGTGACAACATTAAGTTATATAACAGATCTGTTTCTTCTGAGTTTTTGTTTGTTTGTTTTGGGTTCATGTGGTTTCTTTTTTGTTTTGTTTTGTTTTGCTTTGCCTTTAATACATCCAAGGTAGAGGAAGGGTTTGCATTTAAGGCAAAAAAAAGGTGTTGAGGGCATACAGTATGAGTGGAGATTTTTGGGACTGAACTTGTCTTTTTGTTCTGTGCACGCAGCAGCTGCCACTGACCATTGGGATCGATGAGAAGACCATGGAACTTTAATATTTTGGGAGTGCTGGACATGTCCAGACAGTGTGGGGGCTGTTGTACTTAACAGATGAGCAAGCCAGAGATCTGTGAGCACCAGAACCACACTTTCAGTGTCTCCAGCCCAGCAGTTTTCCTGAAAAACCATCCTGCTGTGAAATGCTGGAGAATTCTACGCAGGCAGTGTTTCCAGAGTGATATGCTTCCAACAGATGTGGGGATACTGGGAATGAGAAACGTATAAAAGACAGGTGAAAATTATATAACCTGCTCTCTTTGAAAAAACCCTTCATGTTCCTTTGTGCATAATAAGCTGCTTTATTGAAAGGCTGTGACACTGATGAATAGTTCTTCATTCTTCTTATCTGTACAGAGATTTCTTGAGTATTAAAATAAAAGGCTGTTTTTAGGAAAGGGGAAGATAAAAACTGCATCTAGGGAAACAGATTGCCAGTTGGCTCTACAATAAAAATAATTTTAAAGTTTTTAGCACATGAACCAAGAAGCAGAACTGGAGAGGTTAAAGTGCTGTAAGCTGAAAAACTGTGCAGCTGGAATGGAAGAGGAGACTGCAATAACAGTTATGCAGGTGACAAACAAAAACCAGGTATTGTATGCTTAATGATGCTCCAGAAACTATATAAAAGGAAACTTTGAAGTCAGAAACCATTACTCTAGGAATTTTAATTGAGCAGATGAACACAGTGCTTGATGAGGGGTTCCTGAGCTGCCAAGATGCAAGCCATGCTTACCTGCTTCTGTTATTTTAAGCGTGGTGTAGTTTTAAAAGATTCAACTCTCCCTGGTGCCAGTATTGGACTGGGTGTTGGGCTTCAGTGGCTCACTGGTTTTTGTGTCTGTGATAATGTCTGTACACCTTGCTGCCAGGTGCATGGAAAACAACATTCAAATGTCTGTATTTCTTTCAGATCTCTGTGCCTGGTGTTTCCAGCTCACTGATTCTCAGGGCTTCCCCATCAGTGCCTCACTTACACTCTGGTACTCAGGAGTGAGAAGCACATAGCTCTTTTCACTGACCAGCCACAGTTTTGTGCAGCTCTTAAAACCTGTGGGAATGGCCCTGAAAGGACACTGTGGTGATCTCCAATTCTCTCATTAAATTTTTATTGGTACTAATGGATAACATACTTGTGGTAGCCCTGCTAAAATCAGAGCTAGGTTAAGCAGCTATTTTTCTTGTACTGTCAGTTTATGGCAGTATCTGAACCCTTTGTGTGATGAATTGAATGGTTTGAGGCTGCAGCTCTCTGGGGATCACCGAGGCTGCAGAGGCAAAATACAGAACATTAAATCCCCTCTTGATTGTGCCTGAGAGGTGTTCAGTCCCAAGCATGTGCAAGGGGGAACTTAGAGCAGACACTGCCCCAAGCTGCTGCAGAAATGATGCTTTTCCTCATAGAGTAATACCATAACAACTGAGCTGGTGCTCAAGTTGAACACTGATGGGTGCCTTGCTTGTCTGACACAAAAAAACTTTGATGTTTCAGGGTCAAAAAAAGGTTCTTCCTTTCTGCTACCACTCCCCTGTAGTGTACTAAGCCAGCTGGTGTTACTTCCCTGAGAAAGAAAGAAATTCTTTCCAGACCCACCCTAAAATTGAATCTTGTGTAAGGGATAAGCTAAGGTGTTTGTAAAAACAGGTGTTCAGAAAGGATCTAGATGACATTACTTGTGCCATCCTTTTCAAAATCTGTCCATCCATTTTTACATTTTAATCACTATACTTAGACTGATTTCCTGTTATGTTTATAAAATAATAGACCATTACAGTCACAGATTCCAAACAACCTTTCAAAATTACCATAAAAACGATAAACTTCCTATGGCATACGTAACAAAAATGAAGCCTCTTCAGTCCCAGAGCAGGCTCACTTGATCCAGTGACCTTTTAAAAATGTTTTTCTTTCACGTGAAATGTACTTTTTGTTTTCATTTCTGAGGGAGAGATGATGAGAAGAAAAAAAAAGCAATATCTTATTTTTCTATAATTTTTTTCTTTATAAAACCAAATTAAGGGTAAGGGGCTTTAGTTCTTACTTTATATTTCAGACTGAGAATCTGATTTTACTTCAAATGCAATTTTTTTTTTAATGTAGTTCCTCTCATTAGGTTTTAAAAGGACATACTAAGCTCTCTGGGAAAGAAACTAGCAGTCAGTCACATGCCTTCAAATATTCTCCTTCTGCATTATTCAAAACACCTACAGCTGAGTGTGTAACTTAGGCAACCTGGCTTGATATTGACTAATGTAGTCACTGCCGTGACATTCGGAAAGATGTCTGTACCCAGCAAATGCTATTTTTGTGTGTGTTGTCTTGTTGCTTGAGGGATCATGAAAAACTAGCCTGTGTACAATATTTTTTCCCCCAGAAACTATATGAATTGGCTATGTGTTTATGTGTTTTGTGATTGCTTCTTTTCTTTTCCTCTGCCATTGTTAATTACCTCAATACATGTTTAAAGCCTGCCATTAATTGCTATTGAAGTGCATTTAATCTGAAGCAAAAGTTTCTGCTATTTAAGTCTCTTGTCAGGAAACCAAGTATTAGAGTTGTTTGCTTTCTTATTTCCGAGGCTGCTTAATGACAGCGTAAATATTCAGCCTGACTCTAAATAGGTAATTAAAGCCGACTCTTGGCCAGATGTTCCCCTTTGTTGCCCGGCGTGGAGCTGAGGGAAGAGCAGGAAGCGGCAATTCCAGCGCTCTGTGTCCCACTGCACGCTGTCCTTGGGTTTTGGAAATTGCGCGAGGGTTCCCCATGTTACCGAGCGTCCCTGAGAACACCAGGTTGTATTGATGAGAACGGTGCAATGAGCTGCTGTCCCACCATCCCGGCGTGCTCCTTCCCTCTCTCCTCCCCAGCAGTTTGTAAAATCCCTTTGTGCAGCTCTTTTTGGGAGGCGGGAGAAATGAGCTCTGCATTTTCCCTGAATGAGACGGTGGATTTCTGGATGAGATAGACTTTTAAGTGTGTAGAGGGTCGGTGAGGTCTTTCGAGATGAGTCAGGCGTGAAGATGTGAAACAATTTACTGCTTTAACTTGTGTGCCACACCTTCTGTCCTCAGAGGCAATGAAACTTACAGGGAACAGAGCAAATGCCATGAGAGCAAGAAGCCAGGGAACAAATAGAGGGAGGTGCTGAGTAAGCACCTGCAGCATCAGGGGCTTTGCTTCAAAATTCCCTGGTCCTCAGGGGTTTCACAGGGATAGTTCGTTGTGTGAGCAACACCTTTAGTGAGAGGACCTGGGAGAACTTTGGGTGGATTTTACAGGGTGATGCATGTCGGTGACCTCCTGAGCCTAGGAGTCAGCAAGGAACCGAGGCTGTGCTTGGAATTAATGTCCTTCTGTATTTTACGTGAAATGCTAGCAGTGTCTTCACAGTGTGAGTGGTCATTGGGGCTGGAAAGTAAGGGAAAATTAGCCCATGAAGCATGGGAGGAGAGAGGAGAATCTGGCTTCAGGATTGTTCGTGGGAGGATACCAGCCTTATTTTTATTCTCCTGTTTGTAATGACTTCGTACTTAGTTTGCAAAACTCTTAAACTTCATCATGGATCCAGTGACAGTAGGGGTGTCTCTCTCCCAGGTCCTGGAGACAATTAGCTAAAAATCACTGGAAGCAAGAGGTTCTGGCCTGATGGCACCGCAGAACCATGTGGGAGAGTTCAGTCCAAAGGCAAAAAAAAGAGAATCCCATATTGTACAAGTCCCCCTGTAACTCATGATGTCGCGGGACCCGCTCATGGTTCCTGGCTGTCCGGATTAGCTGCACCGACACTCCCCTGACAACCCCCGGTGCAGCCTCCGCAGCCTTCTCACGGCTGCGTCTCCCGCAGGACCCCAGCACCTTTCGTGGCGCACAGGGACGAGGCGGGGCGTCACCTCCGGCCGCACACAGGGGTCTCTCCCCACGGCTGTCACCGCGGCGGGCTTTCCGCTCCAGTAGCCGTGAAAATCGCATCTGGGGCCGGGTCCCTCGGAGCGGCCCCCCCGCCGGGCCGCCGGTGCCTTGTGCGGCT